>CM060681.1:69837377-70149877 GCA_030686995.1 Artemisia argyi | reverse complement strand
AGAGTATATGCTTAGGATTAGATTTTGGAGGTTTTAGTTCCTTGAGTTCACTTTCAAATTTAACATTTTTAATTTCACTTGTTGAAGCTTCGGTTGAGTTAAATCCTAAACCGGTTTTATCTCCAGATACTCTTTGAATACTTATAATTTTACTAAGTGAGTTACTACTATTTTAAAATTTATCAAGTTTACAAATTTCCTCCCTAAGTTTGTCGTTTTCACTTTTAAGCTCTTGACATGATTTACATTCTTCAAAAATTTCTTTACCTTTTTCAAGTTGATGTATTTTAATTTTTAGTTCTAGTACTTCATTTTCTAATTGGTTGTTTATGTATTTTAGAGATTTGTTTTTAGCCATTACTTGTTGTCCTAGTTTGCATAATCTATTGTATTCACTATCTAAATCTTTTTCATCTAATGATAAATTTTCATTACTAAAGTATTCAGTTTCGGAATGTACCTCACTTGATGTCTTTGTCATGAGACACTTTTCTTCCTTTGTTATTTCTTTCTCATCTTCATCCCTATCACTCCAAGCTCCTCCAACAAATGCTCTTTGATTTTGATCTCTTGTCATCATTGGACATTTTCCAATGAGGTGATTCGGATCACCACACTTGAAACACTTTCTCTCATTCTTGCTATACTTGTCATCATTATTCTTTTGAGGTGCTCTCCTTTCATCGTGTGGTTGTCTAACGAATCTTCCTCGCCTTTTGAAGAATTTCTTGAAATCTCTTACGGCCATGGCATATTCTTCGTCATCACTTTCGGAAGATGAGCTATCTTCGTTGTTGGATTCATTTCTAGCTTTCAAGGCGATTGACTTGCTTTGCTCTCGTTTTCCTTTAACCATTTCGGAGTCCTTCTTTATAATTGCTTCGTAGACTTTCAAATTTCCAATTAATTCATCAAGTTGCAACGTTGACAAATTCTTTGATTCTTCAATAGCCTTCACTTTAGCTCGCCATTTTGGGTGAAGAGCCCTAAGAAACTTCCTAACAAAATTCTTACTAGAAAAATTCTCATCAAGTGCTTTTAAACTTGTGATGATAGTGTTAAATCTAGCGAAAGCATTATCAATTGATTCCTCTTCCAGAATCGTGAATTGCTCATATTGTTGAACAAGTAGATCTATTTTATTATTTTTGACTTGATTATTACCTTGGTGAGTTATTAATAAAGAGTTTCAAATTTCTTTTGCGGTTTCACACATAAAGATCCTTTCGTACTCTTTACGTGGTAGCGCATTATAAATAACCATTTTTGCTTCATTATTTTTAGCAAGTTTTCTTTTTAAATCATCATTTTGTTTTTCAAAAGGTACAATTTCATTTTTCTTTGTTTCGGGGTTATCTTGAATAGGTAAAAAATCACCATTGGTAATAACATGCCAAAAATCTAGATCTTTTGATTTCACATAAGTTTCGAATCGATTTTTCCAATATAAAAATCCATCACTTTCAAATAGTGGTGGTCTTTGCATAGATTGCCCTTCTAAATATTTTTCAGATTCCATAGATTGTTACAAGTTTTAAAATACAATATATTTTAAAGATCTTGCAAGAGGTGGCTCCTGATACCAATTGTGGGAAACTAGAAGGGGGGTTTGAATAGTTTTACGTCCTTTTAAAATTTATGAAAACTATTTTGTTTTAAAAACTTCGATTCTAGTTTATGTGATCTCAATTCTTGCACTATATGAACAATTATATAATAACTAACTAACTAAGCTAATATAGTATACGTAAATAAGTAAGTAATGAAAAGAGTTGGAGAGATCAAACCACAACACAAGAATTTATAGTGGTTCGGCTACAAGGTCACCTTCCTTGTTCCTACTCCACTCCCCGAGTCACCTACTCGAGAGTTTTCTTCACTATGTCAACAAACTCCCTTATGGCGGAGAAAACCTTACACACCACAACTTCGTCACAACTTGATCACAACTTCTACACAACTTCTTCACACCAATCTAATTCACACCTATCTTCTTCACACCAATCTTCTTCACACCAATCTATTTCACACCTATCTTCTTCACAACTACACTACTTCACTACTAAACAACTTCTTCTCCCTACACAACTTCTATTTCTTCTAAACTACTAATTACAAGCACAACACAACTTTACAAATAATATATACAATATACACAACTACTCTTCAATGCTTCTTGAACTTAGTTGTAGATGAAGTGTTCTTCTTTTGCACTTTGGATGAGAATGAATGAGAAGGGATTAAATCACATGAAACAAGGATTAGTAATCAACTGATCAAAGGATTTTGGAAGAGTTTTAGATCTGAAATTATTGTGCAAAAGGTAGGGAAAAATTCCAGATTTAAGGTCGTATTTATAGGAGAAAAATTCTGACAAATTCTGACACAGGAGCCTGGCCGGTCCCCTTAATTTTAAGGGGACCGCCCCTTATAACTAAGGGGGCCGCCCAGCTGTAACGGCCAAAAAACTTGTCATTTAGTGGGGAAAGTTTATTTGGTGAAAAACTAACTGATTTTGGTAAAAAATTTGAATTCATATATTTAGTATGATTAAAACATTTTTCTTTATTACCAAAAGTGTTTTTCAAAAATATATAATATCTTTATATAATTAAATAAACTTTGTATTAATTAATCAAATACCCCTTTGATCATGAGATGTATTAAGCACTTGTTTATCCATACCTTAAGTGATTAAGTTGGATATAATGATATAAACTAGCTTAATACTTGTTTACGTAGTAATCTTACGTTTGATGATGTTACATTTTGTGATCGTCAAAACATAAAGATATTGAAAAATATAAATAACGTTTTTATGCATTATTTATGTCAACACGAACTCCTATGTTTACCTTTGATTCATGTTAATATTATTATTTCATATATGTAATATGTTCTATATGCTTATTATACTTTATTGTCCTTGGATAATTGGGCTAAAACACTAGAAACCGTCGAAAGGACTTATATTGCAAAATAGAAACTGGATAGGGGCTGTAAATGGAATTACTGGAAAAAATTAGTGTACTGTGAATCATAGGTGAAAACATAGGATTGTAGAGCTATGTCTTGTAGTCATTTTTCCGCTTGGCTCACCCCGTAACTCATCCGTATGAATAAACTAGAGCCAAAACGGCAAAACGTGTCAAAAACTGAGTAACAGATTCTAAACGGCCAAAACTCATAGAAATTGCATCGAATCCCCTGTTGGTCAAAACATAAAAGTTGTAGCTAACATCCTATCTTAAACGTGGCCGAAAATTGGGCATAAAAAGGAGTCTTATAGACCCACTTATGGCCGTTTCCGTGAGACTAAAAGCTGCTGTAACAAACAGCTCATACATCTAAGGGTAAATTAGTAATTTCACACTAGTTAAAAAAATTTTGGGGCTGTGGGACCCACTAATCTGTGTGTTACATTCAATTAATTTTCGAGGACATAAAAACCGAGTCGTGATCATTTATGGTTTAGAAATAACATATAAATTAAGTTGGAAATACTAAGATAATTAGGAACCCGTAACGTGACGAATATTAATACTTGACCACTTATACTTACAAACATTAAACATCCAAGCATAATTAATGTAATAACTATATAAGGCATGTTTATATATCCACTTCGCTATTTTAAAACCTAAGATACGATTTCATATTCTAGGTTGCGCGTAGAGACTTCTTGGCTTAATCCATCTATCCCCTTATACAGTTTTGATATCATTAGTTCAAGGTGAGTTCATAGCCCCACTTTCCATTACTAAATTGTTTTACAAACCCTTGGGGGGAATACATGCTATTATTTTTCAACCGAACACAATGTTTTTCAATTGTATGCTTGCCTGATTGTTTTATTATCACTAAGTACCATCCTTGTCAATCCAATATCCCTTATTATGAACCATTTAATCACTAGTAATAGTGAGCGCGAATATTGTGAATAGGCCTATTGGGATTGACGAATCCCATTTGTATTGACTAAGTTCAAACAAATGCATTAATATTTGAAACAAAAGTATGACGGCAAAGTACCTATCGGGATAACTCCGCCAATTGATATTGGTACCCGTTAACGTTTTGGTGTCATAAGCTTAGTGTAATAATAATAACTGTTTTGTTTTCCAACCATTGGTGTGAGTCTATAGCTCACACTACCAACATATTGTGTTCAACCATTAAACAAACTCTATGAATATCACTCAACATTTGTGTTGACCTCTTAAGCATGTATTTCAGGTCCATGATGATCAAGGATGGCACGGAAGGGGCACGGATATTTAAGATGGCTATAAATTTTATTATCATTCGAAAACTCATTTAATGTAATTTGTAAACATGGAACCATCTGGGATCTCATTTTGTAATCTCTGATATTTATATAATTTGAATGATAAATCTTTTAAAACGACTCAATTAGAGATCGTTTTCTATTATTATGACTGTTGTGCCGTCGAGTAACACCCAGTTTGAATTCCGCTGCATCATTGAATTGGGGGTGTTACATGTTGTACGTTTATGTGTGCCTTTTGTATATAAAAAAATACAGTGCAGCCAAATTATTAAGATGAGTATATGTGAGGATGATTAGGCAACAAACGTAGGCCTCAAACATCTTTATAAATTCATTCGTGTGTCAGTCGCGTGACTATTGAGTAACCGAGCACATATCTGACATCCGTTGAACCGGCACCGGTTAGTCTTATACTTTCAAGAGCAATGATTAATTCATCTGAAAACTATGTTCCCTATGCTGATGCCTCATGAAATTTTGTATATAGGCGAGGTCGCCACGAAAGGGTTGCTGGTGCAGCCATGGCAAATATCTAAGGCCATCCAGGAAAGTTCACAACTGAACTTCTCTTTTGTCTTTGCCCTGATAAACAGCATTTTGCTACCCGCCTTTGGCACAAAAAGGATGAGGTACTCCTAATCAAAATAGATTCAGCCAGGTAACTCTTGCATTTGTTTAGTTATTCATTCGTTAACTTCATAATGCGCATACATATTCTTTATTTCTGAACATGATAGCAAGAAAAAACATATGGTAAATTTACGAAAGATTTTCGACCACTTTTGAAAAAAATTTGCAAGGATAAACACCTTACAGCATAGAGAGAGACGCTTTATGTTCGTTTTGCCTATTTTAAATTATCTCTAACATGTTCTATTGAACACTTGAATGTTTCGTCACTCAATGTGAACAGACCAATTATTTCGAATGCCATCTCTTCCAACTTAGTATTACCATATACTAATTATGTTATTCTTAATCTCAAAATAGGCGCGTTTACCCAATTGATACGACCCACAATACTTCGCATTAAACAAACAGATCTGCAAGTTCAATCACTACAGGTAAATTTAATTACTTATTTTCACATAAATTTACATTATCAGCTTGGTGGCTCTAATAATGCCTTTGTTGTAACAGGTTCACCATTAGGCCATACTAAACTCCATGAGAAAAAAAAAAAAAAAAAAGAATGGCCAGAACAAACAGCCAATGTGACACCTACAGAACATCGGCTTCTAACACATATGAAAAAAACAGGTATGTTCTAGCGAAATATTTTTACGCCATGCATTTAAAACACTACAAAGCATATATATAAAAGTAGCATAAGAACACCTTACATGAAAACATAATAAACTTCAATCTTACAAAGTTTCCAACAAAATATTCCCAAAAAACATTTCCAAACCAGGAAAACCAATAGATTTCAATACACCATAGCCTTCAGTTTCTCGACGAAGTCAAGCAGTTCCTCTGCCTTCTTCTATTTCTTCATAACATTCACCAATATCGATGACGCTGTTGTCAGGTCCTCTATTTGTAGCCTATTAAGCTCCATAATACTTTGCACATGGGAATCAAACTCGAACAGAAGTTCCAATTCCCCAATCACAAAATCCCTCTCCGCCACACGATCCCTTATTTCTTGAGCCTTCTTCCTTAGTTCTCCTTCATCTACCAAAACCAAAGACACCTCCCTTTGAAAACGCACAATCATCATATCCCTGACATAACTTGAACCTGCAGCAGCAGCAAGTTCTTTGCAAAATGGCATTGGTGTGGTCATTTTTTTGCACTCTTTGTTACTCTGTGTGTGTGTGTTTACAGTTAAAATAGCCTTTGAATGTACTGCAAGTCTAGATTTTAAAGGTAAAACTGCATTTAATTATATGTGTGCATATGTAATTATGATGATTTGAAGGACAATTAATTAAAACGTCCTTTGAGAACTGAGTTTAAGTTCAAACACAGCTAATCATATCTTTCACCTCCCCAAGCATTAATGACCCATGACTTTTGACCTCTTCATATACCCAAGTTTTTTTTCACACAAACTAATACACACAAAAAGTAGTTGTGCACGTTAATATCTTGCTTAAACAATCATGTTATGTATATCTTCTAATTTTATTTACATTTGTTTTGGCAGGGTTCTATGCATTCAAACGTCCATAGCCTTCAAAGATACCATACATTAGCCGAACAATCGTTTATGTAACAAGAATACTTGCAAGCCTAAGTTGTAAACTTAATATTACGACATTATATTCGAAATATGTATTTAACTAATATTACTTTCATTTCTCTTTCGAGCACTTGATGTCAAATATAGTTGCTTTGTTCACACGGTATACATTAAAGAAAATTACGAACAAACAAACATGCCCGCCAACACAAAAAAACAGCAAGCAAACAGATACTTACAACTTATTTATAAAAAATTCCTTGACAAAAAAAAACTAAACAAAGTAAACAACGCAAAAAAAAAAAATAATAAAAAAAAAAAAAACAGGCCCGCCCACAACGCGGTGGCACTTGCCACTCTCGTTTATATTATGTGTGGTTTTCATTAAGTTTTAGTATACTTTTATTAAAGTCCATTTAGTTATTTGTTGAGCCCATTGTATAAAGTTTTTAGTGGGCCAATAAATATATCAAAGTATTAGATTTACAAAACTTTAATATCATAGCCACACTTCTCCTTCTTCAACTTTCGTGTATTCATCTTCTCCACCCTCCCATTCACCAAGTAAATCAATAAACCACCAGAAAACAACCCTCGTTCTCAAATTAAAACACAATCAAAATATATATATATATATATATATATATATATATATATATATATATATATATATATATATATATATATATATATATATATATCGGTTGATTTGTTGACCTACCTAGCCCGATTTGAATGATTTGACCCGCCTAGGCGGGATATTGACCGCCTTTTAACCAAAAATCCTAATTCGACCGAGTTGCTTCAAATCGTCATGGTAAGTGACCGACTAGCACCTAGGCCGCTTTTTACAACATTGTAAAGTAGTATTTATACGAAATGAGCAAAGTAAAGTGTGGTGTAATGGTTATTTATGTACATGAGCATAAAATGTAGGCATGGGCATAAAGTGTAGGCTCAATTAAGGACTATTTGGATTTGACTTTTAGAAGATGAGTCGAGGTCGAACTTGAATATTAAAGTTTATCGAGTTCGAGTTGAGTTTCAAGCTCAACTTGTCGAGTTGAGCTCAAGTTTAATAGTATTTTGTGACTTGGTTTTATTTTTATTAGCATTATTTGTATTTTGTATGACTACATTACTTAATTTTCACATTTGCCATTCATATTTAAAATTTTAGAGGAAAAATTCTTTCCAAAAAAAAAATGAAAGAAAAATGTGCAATTATATACATTAGACATACCGAACGACATAGTTTTTGCCAAAAGAAAATAAAATTCAAAACATCGCCGAACTATGTAGTAAGTTACGAAAATTGCCCAATACTTTTAGCTACTTACGGTTTTCTTATTAACAAATTTTATTTAAAAAATACTTAGCAATTTCTTTGAAATAATAATAATAATAATAATAATAATAATAATAATAATAATAATAATAATAATAATAAACCCTAAGAATGACCAAAACTTTAATATAGCTAGTGTTTCCTTTGGGCTTTTGTGTTTATTGTGTAATATACAATCACTACAACATACGATGCTTTCAGCGGGGACATTTCCTCGCTTTCAGCGGGGACTTCTCCCCATCCAACACTTTCGGCGGGGACATGTCCCCGCCGAAAGTGCCTCGGCTAAAACCCTTCGCTGTAAACTTTCGGCGGCGACGTGCCTCTCTTTTGGCGGTGACACGTGGGACCCACGTTGCCAGCGTAGACAATTTTGGTCAGGTCAAACTTGCCAGCGTGGCAACACTTTTGGCGGGGACATGTCCCCGCTGAAAGTATTTTTATAAAGTAAATGGTGCATATTTTTGGTGGGGACACTTCCCCGCTGAAAGTATTTTACAAGTAAATTGTGCATCTTTTTGGTGGGGACACTTCCCCGCTGAAAATATTTTACAAGTAAATTGTGCATATTTTTTGCGGGGACACTTCCCCGCTGAAAGTATTTTACAAGTAAATGGTACACCTATTGGCGGGGACACGTCCCCGCTGAAAGTTGCGCTCACTAATAACACAGCAACCTTTTGGCGGGGACATGTCCCCGCAAAAAGTGTCTGACCCATTTTGCAGCAAATTGCTGCAAAATGGGTAATTTCCAAATTTTTTCCGGAATTTTTCCGGAAAAAATCTACATTATCACTACAAATCCAGAACCTGTATATAACCTAATTACAACACCACAAGACACTCAAATCACAAATTCGCCAAACATAATATGATACATATCTAAATTTCTTAAAAATTAACATAATCATGTGTTTGTATCCAAATTCGCAAAATACGGTTCAAAAACCGTTATCACATGGTCACTACATAAGCTAGCTATCCGCTATACGCTACAAAACTATACGTGGGTACAATGTAGCGGGAATCCTAACACATAAACTACATAAAGACATAATAATCCATGAAACTATCCAAACATTTGTCCATAACCCGAAACAAATATAAATCAACCCAAACAACCCATACGCTACTCCTGAGTCCCCCCACTCCCCCCACTAGCCCCACTCCCCTCCTCCGGGGTACCTGTAGACTCACCTGGTGATGGTGAAGCCTCCTGGGATCCCGATGTCGTCGCCTGAGTCGCTAGCTCAGCGGGGAAACCCGGCTGTGTCTTAGCCCACCCCACCAACATATCAATCAGTGTCCTTTGCTGGGACATCTCCTGGGTTTGCTTCTGGACTGTTTCGTGCAGGGAGGACGCGGAGGCTTGATCACGAGCTCGTGCGGCGCTGAGGGTCGTCTGACGACCACCGCCGGGTAAGACTGGACCTATGCCAGGAATATGACCTCGCTGCTTGCCACCGATCACGTGGCGCATAATATCGAGGTCAGACATGGTCGTCCCCCCGGAGGTGCTCTCTGTCCGCATCTGTATCATCTGGTTTTGTTTTACAAAAAAATAAGCAAAGTAATATATAAGTCGTGGTTTATTATATTTGCATTAATGTGGGTGAGTTTTATGGAAATAAATTATACTTACATATCTAGTCTCGGACAATGCAGACTCCCAAACGCCGTCTCTCGTATGGTTGTGTCTGTACATCGCGATCAAGTCTCTACCATCCACAGCATCGGTGGGTTCTCTCAGCTGTTTATAAATAAACTCAATAACGACTCACCAAACACTATATATATAAATGAAATGATTAAAAAGCGTCTTACGAAGTTATCGCGTATAACAGCTAACGAATGCGACCCATGAAGGCTGGCAGTCGGATTGGCGAGCCGGTTCTGCCTGTTGTTTCTTGTGTTATTCTTGTTGTTTGTTGTTTTTTGTGTTATTGTTGTTGTTTGTTGTTTGTTGTGTTATTATTGTTGTTGTTTAATAAAATGTTGTTTGTTGTGTTGTGTTATTGTTGTTGTTGTTGCTTTACCACTAGAAATCGTAAACTTCTATCCAAACACTCAAGATTGTAATTATTAATCTAAAAAAATGTCCACAGTAAGAACCTAAGCAGTTTATAAAGGAATCCGAAACACCACACGCTTAGCTTCAAACACGAAGGCAAACATTTTATTCAAACCACACAAGAGTTGTAAACCAGATACATTTTCATACAGACTCAAACTAAACAACTCGACAAGCAAACGAGCCAGATCAAACGAAACAACTCAAACTAAACAACTCGACAACCAAACAAAACAACTCAAACTAAACAACACGACAACCAAATGAAACAACCCGTTTACTTTTTTTTGCGGCTAACTCCCGCTTTGCTTGAACTCGCACCACCTCTTCCTTTCCTTGCTCTCATTTCCTTGAGATATGCAAACGTAGCTTCAAGACTTGTTATTCTATTTTCCAGATTATCAACAGCTGCATCTTCATCAAACGTGCTTTCAGCTTCATCCTCACCTCCAACAGCAGCAGCTTGAGCTTCAGCACTACGTTGAGCTTCAGCAGTATCTACCTCTTCCGAATACTCTCTATAGTATGACTTTTTCCTCAACCATACCAGAATCCGGTCTCTCTGCCACGGTGCACAGTTCGCGTACGAACCATATTCATCAAAAATTTCAACGCCCCAATGATTTATAATTTCATTATACAAGAGCTCGTGTGATAAAGCCTTTGCCCACTCCTGTTCCAGCGTTAAACCATCCATTGTTATGTGTGTTTTGTATTTTTTTGCCGAATTTATGATTTAATATGTATTAGGTGTATGTTATAATATATATTAAAAAGTTTTTGGGAAAAAGTTGCAGCTTGGAGGGAAATTTGGCGCCTAAACTTTTAGCGGGGACATGTCCCCGCCAAAAGTTATGTATTCCCCGCCAAAAGTAATGGCGGGAATAATGCCCGGGACAATAAAAAGCGCAACTATTTTGGTCAAATATTATGAAATACTTTCGGCGGGGACAGTCCCCGCTAAAAGGTGGAGTTGAAAGTGTGACTATTTTGGTCAAAGATGTGATCTGCAAAAATACTTTCGGCGGGGACATGTCCCCGCGGAAAGTTTGCGTTGAAAATGCAATGGGCGGTCAGCGAGAATTTGTGCTAACTCAGCATATTTTTTGTCGTTTAGTGACTTTTGGCGGGGACAAGACCGTCGCCGCCGAAAACCTCGTCGCCCGTTCTCCTCTTTGTTGTAGTGAATGTTGTGTGTTTTAGTCCAGCTCTTACAAACTTATACACATAAAAATAAAATAATTTCAGAAATTAAAATTAAAATTAAAATTATACAAATGATAATAAAATAATTTCAGAAATTAAAATTAGATCGATAGGCTATTCAATTTGTTGTCAATTGATTTTAAAGTTAAACTCCACTTGAGTAGTGAGCTTATGGGCCGTAGCAATTTTAACACAGAGGTTCTATATATAAAAACACAATCACATAATCTCTTTATCACTAACGTGTTGTGACGCATTTAGAGTCAATGATAGATCAAATGTGAATCAAACTAGTCTGGTTCTCTAAAGTTAGTGAAAAGAGTACCGTTAAAGAAATTACATAATGGTATACATCTTGAACATGAAGTATAAATAAATTCCTTCAAATGGATATGTTCACTTAGGGTGCGTTTGATACGTTACATAAATCACAATGGGTATGGGCATAGGTATAACGTGTCCCCCTCAGAAATGAAAGATTCATACCTTCTCTTTTTGAGTGATATGGAGTATGGAACATATTTATATTTCATTCTCATATTTGAAAGATTTATATCTTAAACAAACACATAATTGGAATGAAAATTCATTCCTTGATTCCTAGGGATACCAAACACACCTTTAGTTATCTTTAAATGCGGAATACATAAAAAGCAGTGGGTGATATAAGCAGGGAATGAAATCATATGCTTTTATTAAGTGGAATACAAAAGAAATTAAATTTTTGAGACAAGATTACAAATTATACTCACACAAAGAAGCAATGCCGATACAATATGAACATCAAATACAAACACTAATTCTCACAAAGTAAACAAGATCATACAACACTAGTTTTCACAAAGTAAACAAGAAAAAACCTTTTTAGAAAACGATTTTGGCAATTTCCTTGTAGATGGTGTTGCTTCCTCTGAACAAACAATGTAAGACCCATCCTTGCCATCTGTTTTGGCTTGATCACAGTCATCGCAAAACTTCTTAAACGCGCTTTCCACATAACTTGCACCTTCGGTTACGGTCATGTGCTCGACTAATTTGTCAGGGAATGTGTCTTTTTTACTGTCCCCGTTTAAAACAGCGCCTAATTGGACCAACTCTTGTTGAAACTCGCTTAGTGTTTCATTTTGATCTGGCTCGGTCTCTCGCATTTTTTTGGGGTCTGGCAAAGTTACTATAGCACAAATGAAAGAAAGAATATGTCTAACTTATAGTAGTGGCTAAATGGAACCAAACATAAGAAAGAATGATGAAAACAAGCCAAATTAACATTTTTTGGGTTTAAACGTTCCAAGGCTCATAAGGAAGCAAAAAATAATACACAAGCACATTGTTGTAGGGAAAATACCTGGACAATCTGTTCTTGGGGTAGTCCTGCTAGCAACACCTTCAAAAGTGCCAGCCCATTCGTCTCGCTTTGTTAAATGTGATTTTAGCCCGAAAATCTTTTTAACAGTTGCTGGAATAGATGAATGTTCAAACTCTGATGTAGGGTATGGCCCCGTTGGCTTATGTAACACTGACATAGTCATTAGCATTTAGCAACCATTATCGACTTATGTTAGATTAATACTATATGTAAATGTCACAATATAAGTTCTAAGAGTATAAATGATTTTACCAGTCCCACGTTCGATCCATGGAGAAACAAGAATGGCAGGCACCCTAACACCGAGTCGATCAAAGTTGAAATTATAAGGTGGAGGACCAACGAGACCATCAGGATTTGGAATACCAACATGAGGCGTTGGGACATGATCATAGAAACCACCATGCTCATCATATAACACTACAAACAATATTTCATTCCATTGTGGGCTTGATCTCAATGCTTCGTAGACTTCTTTCACGAACTTTTGACCATCAGACACATCATGTGACGGGTGATCATCGTTTCCTGGTATATTTTTTATCCCAAAATACCTTTGTTCAACAACTACGTAGTTTGGTAGCTTTCCTTCCTTGCAATGATGCTTGAAATGTAGATCAAATTGATGGAAGTTGTCAATATATTTTAATTTCCGCAGGTTTCTGTACGTCACATTCAAGGTATAAATGAACGAAAAATTAGAAATCAAATTACTAGAGGTACAAGTTCTTAACTATACTATTGTTTTATAAAGTTAAAGTAATCACTTGGTTTGAGACACTAATTTCACTGAATTTTGCTAGGCCAGATGCTCGCTGATAATAATTTGACTGATATGTGATTACCCGAAGGAAATCACATCAAACGACTAAACAGTTTAGCTAAATTCATAGTTCCAAGATCAACTTTCCAATGTTAGCAAAATTGCATATATATTCCTCTTAAAGTGAAGAATTGCATATATAACATTTGTACAAGTTTTTTATGCACATAATACAATGATTTTTATGCATGCTTTGGATATATATGCAATTATGCATTTCCGTAACGATAATATGTGCAAAAACCCCTTAAATTTAAGTAGAATAGTTAGTTATTTACTTATTTCTTCTATATAATCGTTGAATATTCCTTAAAAATATACAAATTAGCAATTGTAGAAGTGCCAAAAAAGGCATTGTCGTTTAATATACCGCGTCATCGAAACTTTTGAATTATTAAATGAGGAAAATGAATATCAAGGTATCTAACATCTAATCTTATACCTTCTAATCTACATTGTTTAAAAATAAATAAATAAATAAATAAAACTTCATTTGTATTATGTCTTTCACTAATATAGTGTTTTTACGTAATTGCATCATAATATCGTTAAAGTTGCATTCATTATTAGATATGTTTTTTACATCACATTGTTGTGTGTTTTCTGTTAACTAATCAAATCATTTTAAATAAAACTATTGTTTGATTAAATTCACGATTAAAATGTATTACACTGTTGATCGTTGTAGTTTGTGAGGGTCGTTGTGATCACTATTGATCGAGATTGTTGTAATTTCTAGCATCTTGCTTGTTTTAATTTTATAAAAATTTATTACCTTTAAAAAAAAAAGAAAAAAAATGTGCCGCACTACTAATACTTTAATTCCAGTACTCAAATTATGAAGAAAAAAAAATCTATCAAAGTAACGTAATTTTAGATGATTTAATTAGAGTAGTTTCCCACATAAGCTTAGCTGTGAGACAACTTAATATTGACTGCTATTTATGAACGAGTTTCTAGCCTAGCTAAACTTAAAAAGACACTGTAACTTAACGTTGCACGTTCATGCATGTGTAAACGTGGATAATAGGTTGGTTTTAGAAGTGTATACTTGGATTATTATTATTATTATTATTATTATTATTATTATTATTATTATTATTATTATTATTATTATTATAACAGAGTATATATACTTGGATTAGAGATGTGTGTATCCTCGCTTTTATTTTTCTTTTTGAATGTAGGGTTTATTTTATTTTAGCAAAAGGGGAAAAGATAAGACCAACGCAAAAGCAAGTAGGGTCAAAATTATGAGACAGGCTGCTTAAATCACTCGTATATTGACGTAGAAAACACTTTTGAGCTTTACTTTTTATCATTTATTTGAATCATGTAGCTGTTGACATATTAAAAGAAACAACGTGACAAATAATAAAAGTCTTGACTCGAACGGGATCCTATCATAATTCAACAAGAGTTATTAAATTAATACGAACTCAATATTTGCTAAAACAACACTTATCAGAAGTACATCGTTTTACTATACACAAATGATGTAAAAATTTGCAACCACATAATAGTACTACGTGGAAGTTTAACATCTATAAAATACACATGTTTCAGATCATAAAGGTAAGAGGACGAAGAAAATATAATAATAGAGTTGTTAACATGTTGAAAATGCCAAGAGCAATTAGTTTAACGGAGCAGGTATATCATTGAAGTTTATAATAATATCAATGCTAATTTCAGTTAAACATATAGACATGATTATAGTTTACCTTCCATTAACAAAAAACATACTCCACTATCTATAAGTTATGATTATTACATATCAGTCACATTATTCACGCCTGTTTATGATTGTGGCTTATATATCAACAGTATAAAGACTATATACGAAGGAAAAAAAGGTTACCTGAAGAAAAGAGTCGAAGGAGGTAACTGATAGTAAATTCCGAAAGAATGGCCACCCTCCTCCACAGACTCAAATATGGTCTTTTGTGGGTAACCTTCTATCATCGACTTGGTGTCATTTGTCGTCGCACCGTATGAAGTTGCAGAATGAACATACAATCTGATGTCATATAACATAATAAGCATGTAAAAGCAGTTAATATCAAAAGTTTATGATACAATCTGGCTCGACACTTATTTTTAAAATACTACAAACGTTAATTACCTGTTGGGTTGAGTCAAAGTAGGAATCGAAGAAAACCACCTATCACAAACAGCAAACTCCGAAATCAACTCTTTGTAAACAGGTATAGAATCGGGCTCAAACCCACTCATGACCACCTCAGACAAGCCTGGTTGGACCTTTTCGGCTTGTTGAGCAAAGCCATCCATTGTTGGGACTAGATCACGAGCTCCCTCGGACCATTCCTTACCAAATATTTGTTCATAGGTAGCTTCAAAAGAGTGACCAGGGTCGGGTTGGATGAACCCGGCCTTGTTAGTATGGTACAAACGTTGCGACTCATGGTTGGTCGTGGACAAAAGATTGGACTCTTTTCCTGTGACACCATCGATCTCGGGGTTGATGGATTTCATCCATCCTAGCATGTGATCAAATGATCGATTCTCTTGTACTAGAATGACGATTGTTTTTATTGGAGATGCCATTGGAAATGTTAGAGGGGTTTGTATAGTATGATTTGTTTTGGTTGATAGTTGGAATATATGTTATGGATTTGTGGAGGCTTTTAGATATTTTATATTTTTAAAGCCTAATGGCGGCTCCATAAGACAAGTAGGAATAGTTTATGCATGAGTTCAAAATGTTTGTTAAATACGTAGTAACTGCTTTACTATAACCGGCTTTATTATCCTCAGCTCAACGCGACATTAGTTTTATTTTGTTACAGTCAATTTGACCGCCAATTTAGTATAATATAACAACACCAAAACATATCCCACTTAAACACAAACGTAACCCACAAAGACCATTTAATAGACACATACACACTCAACAAACCTCCCACAACTCGGTCATCTGCACGACCGAGTCTTGTTTTTTACCATTGAAGACACGTTCTAGAGCGGATCGTAACAAGGATGACATGTCCTCCTTGAGTCGAAGACGCGTGCAAAAGGATCTATTACGGGGTGGTCTTATATAACCTTTTCTAGATGACACATCCTCCTTGAGTGAGGTTTATTCCTCAAAGGCGAAGGTTCGTAGAAGGCATATTACCCGTTTAGATGTCACTGTACGACTCGAATTATCACTTACTAACTAGCCGTTAAAAAATAAATAAATAAATAAATAAATATCCATCGGTCACGCACCATTTTCTTGACGTGATAGCAAGACAAGAAATATGATTTAATTGTACACCAATAAAACTCGCCACTTTGCAACAATTGCATATTTGCATGGCATGGTAATATGGTATCTCAAGTATTTTAATTTAATCTTGATGATTTCCATGCTAGAAAAATATATAGGAACATGTATAAAAAGCTGAAAATGATATTCTAGAAGATTATTATATTTACGAATGTGAATGCATCTACATCTGGCCACTCTCCTTGATTTGGTATAGTTATTGTATTCAATTTATTATATTCGAAAATGCTCAACTTATTAGTCCTATTGCAGAATAAGTCATCATATATATAATGATTATAATCTTTAAGTTAAATTGACAATACTCAATAAGTTAGTCACATGTTAGTCGTTGCAGGTTATTTTATATGGGTACTGTTAACCGGACGGTCCCTGGCCCACCAGGGATCCACCCACTGTCCCCTTTGTCCCCTGATGTTCCCCACTTTATTCCAGTACAGCACAGCTTTTTGTCAGTTTCTGTTCCGTATTTTTGACAGTTTTAAGTGTTTGACATATTAAACTTTATATTTTCTGTTCCGCACTTTCAGGTTTATAGCTTTTTAATATAAATAAAATTATAAAAATAAAAAAATAATAAAAAAAAAGGGTGGGGGGGGGTCCGGCTAACAAAAATGGGGACCGTTCGGTTATCCCATCCCTTTTATATATCTTATATGTATTTTCAACTACCGACTATTTTGCTGTTCTTTCATTCATCTATTTATAATGTCTATGCTTTCACAATGTTCACATCATCAAAATGAGGAATTTAACAAGTCATAGTTCCGTCCCTTCGGGGACATCCGATAAAGTTGGAACGATACAAAGATGACACGCACAAATCAAGAAATGGTTAAAAAAAAAAAAAAAAATCACAATTCCATTTTTAACATTAATGTTATAGCGATATTTTAGATATTGCAAAGACGCAAGAAACTTAAAAAATTTATACCCCAGGTTGATGTTTAACTCTAGTCGAAGCAACTCGAGCAGTTTATTGTTCGACATAAAAAAAGTGAAACAAGCACTCACATTTTTGTGACTTAGATTTCTTTAAGCGCCGTGATTTAATTATGCTATATATACAAGCTTGACGATAGAGTGTTTGGATTCAGATTCAATTTTGGGCCTGTCTTAGGCTATTTGGATTTAGTTTTAATTTTGTAGCCTGTCTTAGCGGTGTTTGGATTATGGTGCTGTGTTAGAATGGTTGCAATTGTATTGTTTTACTATGTATATTTGTACATGTATATATCAATATAAGACCTCCTTTTCTAAAAAAAAGTTTTGTTCGATACAATTTACGAGACTTAATTACAAGGTTTCATTTTTTTAGTAGCCATCATATACTCATATCTTTAAGCTTAAGGAATGAATTTGAGAAAAGCTTTGCATCATACAAACTCAAAGTTGGTTGTTGCAGACATGTTTAGGGGATCGAATTCTTTATGTAAAGTTCGTACTTTTTATGAATAGTGCACTAGGGACAGGTACACTATATTATATATTTGTCACAATATTACTTCAATCTTATTTTGACATGTAAGCCCGATGAAGCGGCTAAACCTCTTAAGGGGTTGGCAACACACCACTCACCCCAAATACCTTCACTCACAAACAACCAATCCTCTTATGTCACATCACCCTCCCATTTTTCCCTTCACTCACTCATTTTTTGTTGGCATCACATCACTCACCCTTCACTCACTTTTCTTTTTTCTTTTTTCTTTTTTCAATTCTATTAAAATTTATTAAAAACTAAAACTCATTAAAATTGAAATAAACATTACATATTTTTATTACAAGTCTAAAATTCCATTAAAACTTAAAAAGCGTTACATAATATTATTAATACTATAAAACTAAACTCCTACAAACTACATGGTCACCCGTATTGTGCACAAATATGACGTTTCTTGTTGATGACGAATTACTTAAAAGCCTCGTCTGGGATATTGTCGTGCGGATCCATAACGAACCTCATGTCACGATTCATCACCTCCCCATCAAGAAATTTGAAATACTCGTCGTCCTTTTTCTTTTGCACCTCCAATTGTTGCTGCATTAAACTTCTCTTTTCGGCTGTGTAACTTGCAAGAGTATCACGCATCGAGCTTCGGCTTGAATCTTCAAAAATCGCCTTTTTTTTGCCTTTCGATGGACGTGATGGAGTTGGGTTCTCGTTAAGGTTCGGTAAGTCACAGTCGAAATCTTCTACGGTTATTGGCGTCTCACTTGTTGGCGTTTGAGCGCTACTTGACTCCGACGACTTTCTTTTCTTGCTTGACCCCGTGGATTCCGCAGCCTGATTAACCACCGGTTGTTCTTGCCACTTTCGTTGATCTTTGAGGATGTGCCACGCTTTGGTATGCGCGAAAGCTTTGTTGTATTGTTTTTCAAAATCGAGTTGGGCTCTCAAACGGTTCTACAAAAAAAAAAAAATGTATATATGAAACAAACATTATATATTCGAAAAAAAAAAAAAAAAAAAAAAAAAAAAAAAAAAAAAAAAAAAAAAAAACATGTATATATGAAACAAACATTATATATTCGAAAAAAAAAAAAAAAAAAAAAATGTATATATGAAACAACAATTATATATTCGAAACAAAAATAAAATAAAAAAAAAAAAAAAAAAAAACATGTATAGGTGAAACAAAAATTATATATTCGAAACAAAAAAAAATGTATATATGAAACAAAAATTATATATTCGAAACAAAAAAAATGTATATATACTCGAAACAAAAAAAATATATATATACCGCTTGTATGTAGTAACCGTCGAACGCAGCGATCATTTGATGCATAGGAGTCCATTTCGAGTTCAACATATGATAAGTGCGTTCGGTTCTCGGGACAAGGCTTTGAAAATGCATTAGAACTCGCCTCCAAAATCCCGTCTTTGTTTGGCGGTCGCCAACAACTTTGTCCACCGAAATTTTGATCCAAGACTTAGCTAACACCTCTTCCTCATCGGGCGTCCAAATCTTTCTAGGTTTTTTTCCACTTTTAGGCCGTGACACCTCTTGGACTTGTTCCTCTTCTTCATCAATTGGTTGTGTCTCGGGTACCACATCAACATTGTCATAATATTCGTCATTATCATCTTCTTCATGAATGGGTAATGGTTCACTCACCCGTTCTCGCCTTTTTTGTTGGTTATAACGTGGCTCATACGGGTTAAAGTTAGTAGGATTTTGCGGTGGGGGTTGTTGTGTATATTGATAATCAAACGGCTCAAAGTTTGTAGGAAGTTGTGGGAGGGGTTGTTGGGTGTAGAAAAATGGTGGAGATTGCGGGTACATTTCTGGGCGGTAACCGGGTTGTGACGAACCATCGTGACCGGTTTGTGATTGAACTCGAGGACGAATTGCGCCTCTCGATCTACTTCTTGATCCACGAACATTTTTTCTCGGATCTCTATTTTTTCTTGAATCCATTTTATGTAGGCCGAGCTTTTTTTTTTTTTTTTTTTTTTTTTTTACAATGGATGGTTTTTTTTTGTTTGTACTCATTTGAAAATTGAAATGTGAATATATAGAACAAAAGAAACTATCCGTTTGACCCATAAATGGCCCCAACGTTCCAAAAATTAATTGCACAAACGGCTAGTTTTGTTCGGTAAGCTTCACCGCATTTTGCCTCCACCGTGCGGTAAGGAGGCACCGGCGGCGGTGTTCCCGTGCGGTGGGGATGCCGTGCCGTGCCTCCCCGCATGTGTTGCCAAGGCCCTAAAGGTCTACTTTCTTTTGGCGAAGTCCTCAAATCCATTAGAATGGAAGGGGTGTTTCAGTTTGGATTAGTGTGATATATCGTAATGGTTACAAATGTATTGTTTTATGATTTATATTAATACATTTATATATCAAATATAACATCTCTTTTCTTAGTTTACAAGACATTATAGTACAAGATTTCATTTTTCACATTGCCAATCATATGCTTCATGTCTTTTTACTGCAAGAATGAATTTTCGAACACAAAGTTGGTATAGATTGTTGCAGATGTATGTTTTAGAGTTGTTTTAAACAAGTTTCAATTCATAGTAAGTTAGTTTCAAGTTTGAATTTTTTACGCGTAGTGCACTAGGGACGGGTGCAACATATGTTAGTTAGGGTTGTAAATTTGAGCAATCTAATTGATGTTCATAAAAATGTATTTCAATTTAATTGTGTTTTGGTGTACGTTTAATTTGCCAATTTGTAAATAAACTATTTCCCGATACAACGAGGTATAATGCTATTGTTATTGGTCTAGATTTTTTTATAATATTTGTCTTTAGGGGATGTTCGGTTCGGATCAAGTTATTCGGTTCGGTTAGATCGGTTAAAACTATTTTTGGTAAAAGCGAAAACCTAACTAACCTAAATCAAATTGAATTTAATTGAACCGAAAACTGAATTTTAATTCGGTACCGTTTTCGGGTCGACCAGAATTACCTGAATTACATAATTTATATTATTTTTAATTTATTTATATATTTTTTTAGAAAAAAAATATTTTAAGTCTAAAAAGTGCTTTTATATACGTTTTATATAAACATATACGTGCTTATAAGGATAATATGCTGATAAAAATGGTCATCAATGATAAATTATGTGATATAGAACTTACCCGATGCAACGCACGGGTATTATGCTAGTTTATAATGTCTATGTTTTCACAATGTTCACATCATCAAAATGAGGAATTTAACAAGTCATAGTTCCGTCCCTTCGAGGATATCTGATAAAGTTGGAACGATACAAAGAAGATTAGCATGGCCACTGCGCAAGGATGACACGCACAAATCAAGAAATGGTCAAAAGAAAGTCATAGTTCCATTTTTAACATTAATGTTATAGCAATATTTTGGATATCGCAAAGACGCAAGAAACTTAAAAAATTTATACCTCAGGTTGATGTTTAACTCTAGTCGAAGCAACTCGAGCAGATTATTGTTCAACATAAAAAAAGTGAAACAGACACTCACATTTTTGTGACTTAGATTTCTTTAAGCGCCATGATTTAATTATGCTATATATACAAGCTTGAGGATAGTTAAGTAATAGTTGAAGGGGATGAAAATAGTAAGTATTTTCATGGGATTATTAATAAAAAAAACGTCGACATCTAGCTATTCACGGGATTCTGATTGATGGGGTATGGGTAGAGGATCCAACACGAGTGAGGTGTGAATTCTATAATCATTTTGCGAGTCGTTTTGATGTTCCAAATTGGTTGCGACCTAAAACAAATGTGGCTTTTCCTCGGAGTTTGGAGACTGAGCAGGTTATGGACTTAGAAGCTAATTTTACTATAGATGAGGTAAAAAGTGCTGTGTGAGAGTGCGGTAATGACAAGGCTCCGGGACCCGACAGTTTTACTTTCGAATTTTTTAAAAGGTTCTGGTATTTGGTTGGTGATGATGTCTTTAATGCAGTAAACCCGTTTTTCTCTTCAGGTACTTTCCCAAAAGGGTGTAATTCCTCCTTCATTACATTGATTCCTATAAGCCTTATCTGGTGCCAATATAAAATCATCAGTAAGATTTTGGCAAATAGATTATCTTGTGTGATTGATAGTCTCGTGAGCATGGAACAATCAGTCTTTATTAAAGGAAGGCAAATTCTTGATACTCCGTTTATTTTTAATGAGATGTTGTCATGGTGCAAGAAACATAAACAAAAGGCTATGATTCTAAAGATTGATTTTCAGAAAGCATATGATTCCGTTAGATGGGATTTTATTGATGATATTCTAGATCGTTTTGGGTTTGGTGATCGATGACGGAAGTGGATTCAAGGATGTTTTTGATCATGTATGGGATCCGTGTTAGTAAATGGATCTCCAACTAATGAATTTCAGTTCAATATGGGATTGAGACAAGCGGATCCGTTGTCTCCCTTTCTGTTCCTTCTTGTCATGGAGAGTCTACATGTAGCATTTCAGAACATTAAGGAGAAAGGTCTCTTCTTACCTCTTCCGATCGAGAATTGTCGAACAGTAAAATTGTCTCATCTTCATGCAGATGATGCCATATTCTTTGGAAGATGGTCAACTTCTAACAGTGATGCCCTTGTTAAACTTTTACAATGTTTTCACTTAGCATCTAGTTTAAATGTTAACTTTCACAAATCTTCGATTACGGGATTAAATGTTTCGGTTGGAGAAGTTGAGGAGTTAGCCACGTGTATCGGATGTAAGGTTGTCAAGAACCCAAGTACATACCTTGAGAACAAAGTTGGGGAAAATATGTCGCGAATTGAATCATGGCGGGAGGTGATCTCTAAAGTAACTAATAAATTGTCGACGTGGAAGGTAAAAACTCTCTCAGTAGGAGGTCGGTTGACTTTGTTAAAATCAGTGTTGGGTGAACTTCCAACCTACTACATGTCGATATATAAGGCTCCAAAGGTTGTGGTTACTTTCTTGGAATCAGTTCGTAACAAGTTCTTTTTAGGGGCGGACATTGATGAACGGAAAATGACTTGGATAAGTTAAGAAAGTGTTGGCCAATAGAAGTGATGGGGGTCTTGGAGTGAATAACATATTTGCATTGAACCATGCACTCTTATTTAAATGGATTTGGAGATTTATATCTGATCCACATGCTTTATGGGTTAGGGTTGTAAAAGCAATTCATGGGGAATAAGGGTTAGTAAACTGTAACATTCGGAAGTTGTATCCAAATTCAGTGTGGGTAAATATTTTGAAGGCGAATTCTAGTCTTAAGGATCAAGGTGTAGATTTGTTGGCTTGTTGCAAAAGGAAGATTGAAGATGACCAAACTACTACTTTTTGGAAAGATATTTGGGATGGAGACAACTCCTTAAAGGATAGATTTCCTAGAGTGTATGCCTTAGAAACAGAGAAGTACGCTACGGTTGCTTTCAAGAAAGCTCAAGGAAATTGTACAAATTCGTTACGTCGAACACCAAGAAGGGGGGGGGGGGGGGAGGGTAGAAAGTGAGCAGTGGACATTGATGCAACAGATGTTATCTTTGATTTGCCTCTCTCCGATGGAGGATCACTTGGCGTGGAATTTGGACGGGAGGGGTGACTTCAGTGTGAAATCTGCTCGTGTGGCCATTGATAAAAAGTTTGCTTATTTCAGATATAAAGGTAACCAGGTGGAGTAAGTTAGTACCAATTAAAGTTAATATCATGGGTTGGAGACTCTCGATTGATAAGTTGCCAACTCTTGTGAACCTGGATGCTCGTGGCATTGATATTCCATTGGTTCTATGTCCTATATGTGGGGAGTGTACGAAATCAGTGAGCCATCTTTTCTTTGAGTGTTCATTTGTTACTCAAGTGTATAACATGTTTGAAAGGTGGTGGGATTTCCATATTCCAGTGTCGAGGTGCTGTCAACAACGGTTAGAATGGTTCTTGGATCTTCGGTTAAATAAGGTGCAAAAACAGTTTTTGGAAGCAACGTTCTTGTCGCTATGGTGGCATGTCTGGTGTCATAGAAACGCATGCGTGTTTGGAAAGGTGAGACCGAAGAACAATTTATTTTTTGATAAATTTGTAACGCAATCGTTTGTGTGGGTCAATAGTAGATGTAGATTCAAAAACTTGAGTTGGATTGGTTGGTTTCAAAACACATCTCTTTTTATTTCCGGTATGTAATTTTTTGTTTGTGTTTAGTTTCTAGTGTCTTGCTATGTTCAATAAAATCTTCGCCGTTCAAAAAAAAAAGTTAAGTAATAGTTTAATACTGATGAACTGATGTTTCTCAAGTTTTACCTTTGATAGCCATGGGTACCTTTACAATACCATCTTAGTTATCGAGCCTTTGATGGACAAGCAACGGTGTTTCACTATATACTATGTAATGATGACAAAATAATACTACGTAATTTTAAGCAGCAAAATTCTATTAAAAAGAGCATTCTAGCACAAAACCTAACCGAGTCATCTTATTTGGTCCATAGGGGAACAAAAACTAAACTATATACAACATTACAACGTTTATTAACCATTATTACCCGATCAAAAAATGTGAAAATGTAAACACTGCCAAATGCAAATCATATTGGGCTAGTATGGGCTTTTCAAAGATGTGTAATACTCTCTACCCAATAGGCCCAAAATAAGGTAAGCTGATTGGGAAGTGGGCCGAGATGTTGTAAGAGCTTAGCCCATATATGGTTCGGCTTGTTCGAAAAAAAGTTAGACCATTTTTTCTCATTAAGGTCCATATTGTGTTAGAGTTATCGTATTTGTATATTTTATTTGTTTGTGATTTTTTTCTTTTCGTAAAACTCATCAGCTTATCAACACTGCATAGTCTGTTTGTTTCACATTCACGTAGGGGTCAATTATGCGACTTTGGGTGTGTTTGTTGGAGGTTAAGGGGTTCATAGACCCAGGGGCGAAGCTTGGAAATTTCGAGTGGGGGGTCGGGATCTAAAATTTTTTTTTCCTAACACTATGGGGGGTCGAAACCGAATTAAATTGGGGGGGGGTGAAACCGAAAATATCGAAATTTTTCTACACGAAAACTATATACCCCTACATCGCAAAAAAAATTTCGGGGGGTCGCCCCCCCCCCCTTAAAAGCTGCGCCACTGCATAGACCAAACTACCAAAGTATTGGAATATGTATGGGTAGTAGCATGGTTTTGAGAGAATAAGTTTCATATAAAAAAGTAGGCATACAGTACCATAACCATTTAAATGATTTGGTTTAGATCGTGATCCATTCCCATTCGGCATTCACACTCTCCTCTCTTCTCAAACTAATATCTATAGTGATTCTTTCGAGCATGATAATCATTATCATGCCCGGCTGGAGGAGGTGCAACCGGAGCAGGTGAACAGGGCCTCCTACTTTGAAGGGCCACCAATTTTGTACTCTAACTATATATGTAAGTATTTGTTTATGAGAAGTTAATTGGTGTTGTTAATAATTTTAAAAGAGCAGGCCGTATCAAAATATTGTTAAACAGAGTAATAGGTCATTTGTTTAAACTATATAGGGCTAGAGTGAGCTATTATTTTTATGTAACTTTTAAATGTAAGATAACAAATTAAAATAGTAAATCAAGTAAATTACAATATAATTTGCAATTATTTTTCTAGTTATTGAATATGTCTTCTGAACATACTTTATATAATCATTCTTTTCGCATTTGGAATAAATTGATTTTAACTTACATATACTACTTTATACGATAAAATTGATTTTCCATACTCTTAAAAAAAATAAAAAAATAATAATAATAAAAAATCCTGCGTAACATTACTTCGAATGATTTATTGATCATTATTAATTGGGTTTTGTTAAATACTGCCCACTGGGCAATGCTCAAGATGTATTAAACAATATGTTCTTTTTATATTTAAAGTAATTATGCATTTAATGCACAATAAATGAACATGAATTAACTAAAATATATATCTTTTTTTATTTAACAAAGTCCAAGTTTCATTTTATATTCATATTAAAAATTGCCTAGTGGGCAGTGTTTAGCAATGCAATTTAAATATAAATCACTTAACTATATAATAATTGCATGAGATAAATACATTTGGATACTCATCTTTTTTTATATGCTATGTTTGGCGTGGAGCTTTTTGGAGCTTTTTGAGACGATAAGTGGTGAGCAATGAACTTTTTGATTTTTATTGTTCGTTTGGTAAAAGAGCGGCGAGTTTTTCTATTTTTTAGGAATGCTCATTTTTTCAATGCTACTTTAAAAAGCTGTGAGTAGTGAGCAGTGAACTGTGGCTATTGCTCACAGCTCACTGCTACTTTTACCAAACACACCCATAGCCTTACAACATTTTTTACATGTAGCATTTCATGTTTAGGGGAGCTATTCATCGATTTGTGGCACAGGGCCACCAAATTGTTAGACAATAGAAACCCGTAGGCTATAATATTTATTCGTCAGGTATTTATAAAGCAATATACCTAGAAATCCTAATGGACCCAACCTACAAGTCGGGCTTGGGCCAACTAACTTATTCATCTAATACTCCCCCGCAGTTTGACTTGCGAAATCGCGAAAGCTCGAACTGGAGTAGTAAACTAAGAAAACAAATTTAAAACAATAAACCAAAAATAAAATGGGATAACCCAAAACTAAAATAAACGAAGAAAGCAAATTCGACACTAACAAAAGTCGTCTTGGGAATTGACACCCTGGATTCGACACCAACACAAATCATCTCGGGAATTGATACCCTGGATTCGACACCAACAAAAGTCGTCTCGGGAATTAATACCCTGGATTCGACACCAACACAAGTCGTCTCGGGAATTGATACCCCGGATTTGACACCAACAAAAGTCATCTCGGAAATTGATACCCTAGATTCGAAACCAACAAAAGTCATCTCGAGAATTGATACCCTGGATTCGACACCAACAAAAGTAGTCCTGGGAATTGATACCCTGGACTCGACACCAACACAAGTCATCTCGGAAATTGATACCCTGGATTCGACAGCAACACAAGTCGTCTCGTGAATTGATACCCTGGATTCAACAAAATAAAAACATATAACTACTTTTTTTTTTTTTTTTTTTTTTTTTTTTTTTTTTTTTTTTTTGACAAACGAAATAAAAGCCGAACCAAATATTGATGAGTGCTCAAACACTCATCATTTTTGGTCAAATCAGAACTGTAAAACATACAAAAACACTCAGTAATGCATCAAAATACTGAAAATATTTCAAAATTGTGTTTTATATGTTTTATATGCAAAAAGAGTAAAAACAAATGAAAAACGTACAAAGTTTGCAAAATTGTCAGTTTCAGTCCCCCAACTTTCATAAAATGTCAAAACTAGTCCCTGGTCATTCAAAATATGGAAAATTATCACCAAAGGTCATTTTAAAATCATAAGTTGTCATATTTAGTCCTTTGGTGAAAAATCTCAAAAGTTTTGGAAAATTACAAGTTTGGTCCCTGTACTTTGAAACTTGGCAGTTTTGGTCCCTAGGAAATAATTTTTGGATAAAAAGTCAACTTAGGACCTTGGGAAGTCACAAATTATCGAAAACAGTCCTTGGAATGAAAGTTTGAAAGAATTTGCATTTTGGTCCCTCAAGTTTCATTAATTGACAGTTTTAGTCCCTGAAGGACCAAATGTGAAAAATCTCAATTATGATGCATGGACTATTCATACTTGGCAGGATTACCCTTGAAATAACTTTGGAGACTTGGCAAAACAGCCCCTTGGAATTTCAGTAATTTACAATATGGTCCTTGTGATTAATAAAACAACTAATTGGACCCTTTGTTATTCAACCTATAAGCCAAATCCAAATAAACAACAAACCCAAAAGCCTGATCCAAGCCCACTCCCATCCTAGCCCACTAACCTAATAAACCCAACAAACCACCCCCGTTTTCATAATAACCTTGGTCAAACCCAAGGTTGACCCTTCTCCCTCCTTCCAAACTTGTCTGCAACATCACTGCCACACTCAAACTTTCACCAAACCTGCTCACCAACCCATTCCATGATTCCCATTAGCCCCCACATAACCCCAAGGAGCATTTATTACTCCTTAAAACCCTCCAAGTAACCTCCCAGTTGCAAACTAAGATTTCCCGCCAAAACACAATCAAGGGCCAAGATCAAAAGCTCTCATCCAATGGCTAAAATTGGAAGTGGGAAAGTCAAGCAAGGACACCAGGACTTATTTAAGTCATAAAAAAAGGAAAAAGAAGCGGTAGGTAGTGTAGTGTAGTTTATGAGTAGGTTTTCCATGTCGTTTTAATTATGCATCTATTTTCAGTGTAACTTTATGTTTCTAAGTTGTAATCCCAGCATTTCTAATGTATTTGAAACCTATTCCAATCTTTTAATTTAAATTTGCTTTTGAAAATTCAAATTTGGCAAATTTAAGTGGAATTGACAACTTCACTTGATTCTGTCATATCGTTGTTGTTTTATGTTTCTGCAAGCTCAGCTCACTTTACATGATAGTTTGTTAAAGCTTTCAAGTATTTGCAATCAGTTTCCAGTAAAATATCAAAAATACTAAAAATATAGTGTAAAATAGAAAATAAAATAAAAAATCACAAAAAGAAGAAGAAGAAAGGCAAGTTGCTGGTCATTTTGGATTCTCATTGTAATAGAATCTCAGGGGAGATGTTAGGGTAGGTTTGGTTCATGGTTCTTGGTCTTGAATGCTAACAGTCCTTTTGTAAGTCTGTTGGTCCCTTTTACTTGGTTAACAGTAACTACAAAGCTAAAGTAACCAAGTTGTATGACTTTAAACAAAGATGTATAAAATGATTAACAATAAAGTAACGTAAATATAAGAGACAATATTTTCCAACGTTTAATTCTTTATTAGAAGTTAATCAAAAAGAATCGTACCCAAGTGTTTGCGGAATAACACTTAGGATTGAAAACGACAAGTATGGTATTGACTCCTCACTAAACTCAATATATGTTGAGTGACAACTTTCAGGACCCACTGAGCTATCTCAGGGGTGTGTTGTTCTTTGAAGGAGTAAAAGTGGTTTGTGAATGCTTTGCATTAATTACACAAACTTGTCAACTATTACTCCTCACATATGCTTCCTATTTATACACAAGTATAGAACAACTAGTAATACATTGGACATAAGGCTTCCTTAACAATATCTTGAAAGATATTATTCTTCTGGCAAGGAACCTTCATTGAGTTAAGTCCAAAAAGCACTTTCTGATGACAGGGTGGTTTTAACTATTTTGGGAAAGTTTGACATTAAAGTGATAAAGCACTTTAATAATGCAGCTCAGACTTTCCCGCCCAGTCCCGCCAAAACTTCAGGCTTCAGGTCATCAGTCATTAGTACCAATGTAGTTGTTGAGGAGTCTTGGGGTTCAGTGAGTTATTGTCATCTCAGTGAACCCATCACCTTCTTCTTGGCTTAGATCACACTTCACTGAGCTCCGCCTCACTGAATGGAGAACCTTTCTTCTTAGGCTCGGTCTTAGCATCCTGAAGGTGACTCACTGAATTACTGTTCACTCAGTGACTTGCTTACACTTAGGGATTTTACGTTCAAATCCTTGTTAGAGAAAGATTGGGGAATTCAGTGACCCAACAATCTCCCCCTATTTGAACATACAAATAGCCTAAGTGTTTCTTGATTCAGCATGAGTTGTCAGGGTTCTTCTTCTCTTGCTGAATGTTTGTTGTAATTGAAGTAGGACATAACTTTTTAAACAAAACATCAGTTTATTCATAATTATTACAATTCCTACAAATTACAAACAAAAAAAAGATAGTTGTTGCAGATCAGATGTTCAGATGATAGCCAAGTGCCTCAAGCTTAGCTTTCTTTGTTCTCAGCAGGTGTCTCTCAGGATGCTCCTCAATCATAGCCTTAAGGTCTTGACAGAACCTTTGGTTTTCAGCAGACCTTATAGGAGAAGCTAACATCAGGTATACTAACATTGCCTTGACCCCTGCCCTGTCCATATCGGACCATCTTTGGAAAGCAGGGTTTCCATATTCATCCATAAAGCATAGACCTCTTTCAGGGTGTTCAAACACAACGTTGTCCATGAAGGAGATTCCTTCAGGAATGGACCTGTCACAATCCAAACCTGGGACCTTGATCTCAGGCTCGGATTCAATGTGCTTCCTTTTTCTCCTGGTGGCTTTTGATGGAGCAGTTCCTGTTGTTGGAGCAGGAAGAAGGGAGGGAATATTGAGGGCTTCAGGCATTGCGCTCAGTCTGTCATACCTTTCCTTCAGTGACTTGAGAAGGTCGTGTACTACAACATTGTTTTTCTTGGCAATGATGGGACGGAGTTCATCAAGTTCAGTAATCCCAAAGTCAGCAAATTTGAATGGGTTATGAATGTCAATAACTCTTTTATCAGTCCCCCTGAAGACTGTGACCATTGCGGGTTTGGTGTTCCTGTGGATTTTAATGTCAGTGATGGTTTCAGGCTTCAACCTTTCCTTCATCACCCAATGATATCTTTCAACCCTGGTCTTTCTGATTTGAGCATCCCTTTTAAGCTTTGCTTCCCTTTCTCTTTTAAGAGCATTCATCTCTTCTTCCTGAGCCTTTTTAAAGGCTGCACCAGCTTGCTCATTTGCTAGTGCCTCAGTATCCAGACCAATCTTTTCAGCTTCCTCATGAACAACCTGTATCAGTTCAGGCTTGCTCAATCTCTCTTCTTCAGCTACCTTTGCCAATTTCTCAACTCTTTCCATGTGGGCTTGTATTTGGTCGTGGGTGAGTTGATAGACTTTTCCATTGATTATATACGGGACCCTGATTGGTTCATCAGGATCAACTCTGATCATTGTGGAGGCAGGCTGGAGCACAGTTGTAGGTTCAGAGGTAGTGGCAATACTTTTTCCTCTGTCCTGAATGAGAGTGAAGGAGGCTGGTTCCTCTTGAGGTGTAACTTCGGTGATTGGTGTGGCTTCAGTGACATGCTCCCCCTCAGTGTGAGAGGGCTGTCCAGCTTCTTGTTCATCAGTAATAGGGGTTTCTGGAACATTCTCCCCCTCAACAATTGCTGGAGCTGCAGTGATGGCAGGTGTTGGAGTGACTGGAGATGAAGTAGAGGTACCCTTGAAGACTTGAAACATTTCTGTCATCATTGACTTGATCTCCGCAGTATCCTGATGGATGATAGATACCTTGGAGTCAAGTGCAGCCTGAGAGTTTTCAAGGGCAGTCATTCTGGATCCCATTGTCCATGCCAGAGAAGTGGACTTCAGGGATTGAGCTGTCACTGATGCTTCCAACTGAGTGAAGGAAGACTTGAGAGACTCCACCGTGGAGCTGAGATTCTGAACATTGGAATCCTTTATCAAACCAAGTAACTCAGTAAGAGCCACCATGTTTACCTGGTACGTCTCAGATGCCTGAAGAAGTTTCTTGTTGAGCTCAGGATCATCCTTGAATGATTCTTGAACTGACTTAACCCCGGTAGTCAATTCTTTAAGGGATTCCAAAAATGAGTTGATGCGAGAAGTTATTTGTGTCAGGGAGTAGGTAACACTGGAATTTTGCTCCCTGACATCATCATTGTATTCTTCAACAGCATCTTTGAGGAGGTGATAGTGGACTGCTTGCTCAGTATGCATGTCAAACACCTCGTCAGTGACCCCCCTGTACAAAACATTGGTCATTTTCTTGATGAATCTTGTGAAGGCTTTTTCAGTGAGAGAAGTTTGATCGTCTCCTGAGGTTTCCGGCTCGGAATGTGTTTCTTCTTCATCATGGTTAGAGGCTTGAGGAGACTGAGTAACAGGTTCAGGGACTGTCTCCTCAACCTCCATATCATCTCCGGCCGTGAAGACTTCCTCGTCACTGTTATATTCATCATCAGAAAATAGGACAGCCTGAGCATCTGCCAGGGAGGTAATCTACAACAAGTGGAGGTTATCCGGCTCCTCTTCAAAAGAAGATTTGCCTTCGTTTTGGCCAGGTCCTGACCCCTCAAATCCGGTAGGTTGGGTTTTACCTACCTGGTCTTTAAGGCCAGTTCCCAAGTTATGCGCACCTCCGGGAGTGGTTATGGGTTCCATATCAGCGGGTGGTTTATATCCCGCTGAATCTTTGTCCCCCGTGACCCCTTCAGACACTGGTGGGCTTTTCTCAGTGTCATCCTGAGGAGTCGTGAATGTTGTGTCCCTATCAGCGGGTTGTTTGTTTCCCTCTGAGTCTTTGGGACGAGTTTTTGTGCCCTCGGACAAAAGCGTTGTTTTGCGAATGTCCTCATCAGGCACCTGAGTGGTTATGTCCCCCTTTCCAACAGGCTTGTTCTGGCCTGTCGAAGATTTAGGAACGTGAACTCCCTGATGCTTGGGTTGTGATTGACCCGAGCGTTTAGCGGGATGTGATTGTTTGTGGACCCCCTTCTCAGTGGAGTAGTGCTGCCCCACCAAGGATTTAGGATCCCTTACTCCCTGAGACTCTGGTTGTGATTTTCCAGAGCCTTTAGCAGGATGTGAAGGTTTGGTTAGTTCCGGCTCCACTGTCTTGTTTATGACAGTAGAGTCGTTGGGAACGGGTATGCCCGAGGACACTGAGTGTGATGTCTCAGTGCCCTCCGTTGGCTTTTGTTGTAGGCCTAGTGACTGGGTTATTATTCTCATGGTGTCAGCAGTCAAGGGCGGTTGTGGTTGCCTTCTTATGGTAGGCTTGGGATCAGAGGTCTCAGTGTCGAGTGGCTTGGGTTGAGCCACCTTCCTGGACCCCTGTCCCTTCTTCCTCTTTACCTTTTTGGTGGGAGAGGGGACTGGTGAAACTTTATTGTCACCCTGGATAGCAGAACGCATATACATTGTCAGGGTGACAGGTGTAACCTCAAGAGGGTCACGAGAGTAATTTGCCTTGTGTAGGACATCAGGCTCAAAACCTGCTATGTCAGGCTTAACATACTCAGACCCAAGCAAGTCTTGTAGGGCACAGGAAACGAATCTAGGATATGACATGTGTTTTTGCCTAGACTTCCCCCTAACTTTGCTATGAGGTCCCTGAAGATGATTTCTCCAAGGTCAATCATTTTACCCTCAATGAGACAGAACACTATCATTGCCTGAGTAGTGTTCAATTGCTCAGTAGAGGATTTATTTCCCCAGGGAACCTGAATGACAAAAGTCATTAGAATCCTCCAGGGAGCTGGGAACCAGGTCTTTATTATAGGGGCTTTGGATAAGAGGGACCCTGGTGTCACCTCAGGGTGATTTTTGTCATAGGGTCCCAGTTCCAGTAAGACCTCCTTCACCTCTTTCTCAGAGGGTTGGGCAGTGAAGGTCGTGGTGTAGTCAAGGCCTGTGGCTTTGACAAAAGTTTTATAGTCAAGAGTTAGGGACTTGGTTCCATTCTTGACTGTGAACTTTATTTTGGCCTCTTTTGGCGCATCAGGGTTTTCAACCACCGCTGTGCACCAAAATTCCCTCAAATAGTCATGATAGATGACTGAGGGGGTTTTTGTGAATGAGGTGGTCAGAAAGCAGTTCTGAAGGAACTTCACCACATCCCTGTATTCAGGGTACCCTTCAGGGTAGGCAAATTTCCCCACCACATTGTTCTTGGTAAGGTCTACGCTTTCCATTTGGAAATCCACATTGGGTGCGTATTTTATGACCTTAGAAGAAGCCATTTGGGTTAGATAAAAGCCTGGTTTTTCTTGAAAAATAGGTATCAGTGAGAGAAACACACGCAGTTTTGAAAATGATTTGCAAGAGTTTTGTTATGATTTTAAAAGCGTGTGTGTGTTCCCTTTTTTTTGTGGGGGTATTTATAGGGTGAGAATTAGGGTAGTGATGTTGCGGATACCAAAGGTTAATTTATTTAACCGAAATGGCATAATAATTTTGGTTTGATATCCGCTAAAAATATCACGATTCCCATTACCCTATTTTCTCTCACATCGTGGATGAACAGTTGTGCGACTCTGCAAATAATGCACTTTTGCAGAGTAGAAATCATCATAACTTTTGTGTGTGAGGGAGCATTTAATGCTCAGTGGTGTTTGGTGAGAGAGATGTGGGGGCCCAAGGAGTGGATGCCAGTTGTGTAAGTGACATATATTCCTATATTTAATAAGATTCAGTTACCTACCTGGGACATTAACTAACTAAATACTTAGAGCATTTAGTTAGGGTATTCAATGCCATTTTTCATCCTGAGCCCCCTGAATGAATTATCATTCAAAAAAATTTCAGGAAGGGTGTGATCAGGGACCTAGAGAATTTACATCATGTTGGAACACTTTTGATCAGTTCCCTGATTCTATGTCTAACATGCCCAGTTCAGCTTTCAATCTTGTGAAAGTGGGTTCATCCAAAGGTTTAGTGAAGATATCAGCTAGCTGATACTAAGTGGGGATGAAATGTAGTTCAATTTCTCCATTAGAGATATGGTCCCTGATGAAGTGGTATCTGATGTCAATGTGTTTGGTTATTTGATGAAGTACTGGATTATTTGAGATGGCTATGGCACTTGTATTATCACAAAAGATAGGTACCATCTTATATTGAATGCCATAGTCACTCAGTTGGCTCTTCATCCATAGTACATTTGCACAACATCCTGCAGCAGCCATATATTCAGCTTCAGCTGAGGACATGGCCACTGACTGTTGTTTCTTTGTACTCCAACACACAAGTTTACCACCAAGAAATTGGCAGGATCCTGAAGTACTTTTCCTATCCATGTTACATCCTGCATAGTCAGAGTTAGTGTACCCTTTGAGATCAAATCCTGAACATTTTGGGTAATACAAACCAAGGTTTGGAGTACCCTTTAGGTACCTGATGATTCTCTTGACAACAGTGAGATGTGATTCTTTAGGGTTAGCCTGGTATCTGGCACACAGGCAGACTGAGAATTGGATATCAGGCCTTGAGGCAAGTAAGTACATCAGGGAGCCAATCATTCCTCTGTATTGGGTTTGATTCACTGATTTTCCAGTGAGATCAAGGCCAAGGTTGTTTGGAGGAACCATAGGAGTTTTTACTGAAGAGCAGTCAGTGGGCTCATACTTCTTCAGTAGGTTCCTGAGGTATTTTTCTTGGAAAATGGATATTCCTTTATCAGTTTGTTTAATTTGGAGTCCAAGAAAGTATGTGAGTTCACCCATCATGCTCATTTCAAACTTTGTGGTCATCAGTTTCTCAAACTGTTTGCAAAGTTTGTAACTTGTTGAGCCAAAGATGATGTCATCCACATATACATGGACAAGAATGACATCATCCTTTGTTCTATAGATGAACAGTGTGTTGTCAATTCTTCCTCTGACAAACTTGTTTTGGATCAGGAAGGATGAAAGAGTTTCATACCATGCCCTGGGTGCTTGTTTCAGTCCATAAAGGGCTTTGTTAAGCTTGTAGACATGGTTGGGGTATTCACTACTTTCGAAACCAGGAGGCTGTTGCACATAAACATCTTCTTTGATGTTACCATTCAGGAATGCACTTTTAACATCCATTTGGTAAACTTTAAAGTTCATGTAAGTTGCATAAGCAAGGAAGATCCTGATGGCTTCCATTCTTGCAACAGGTGCAAAGGTTTCCTCATAGTCTATACCTTCCTGTTGATTATATCCTTTGGTAACCAGTCTTGCTTTGTTTTTGATGGCTATGCCATTCTCATCAGTCTTGTTCTTAAAGACTCATTTCATACCAATGATTAAAACACCCTGGGGGCATTCAACAAGGGTCATGACATCATTTCTGTCAAATTGTTCCAATTCATCTCTCATGGCCTGAACCCAACTTTCATAAGTCAGGGCTTCTTTAACATTTTTAGGCTCAATCTCTGAGAGATAGTCAGCATAAAGACATATATTGGCAGTGGCAGCCTTGAGTTTAGCAGCCTTGCTTCTTGTGAGCATACCTTCAGTAGGTTCACCAATGATGTTCACAAGCTCAATGATTTTGGATCTAGTCCAGCTATCCTGAGGTTTGGGATAAGAATTTGAGCTTGAAGGAGCCTGATTAGGTTCAAACTCAGGAACATGAGGTAACTCATCATTATGTGCTTCAGTGACAACTGTAGGAATAATTTGTTCTGAGGGTTCCTGAACAATTTGTTCAGCGGTGTCAGTCTCATTTGAGACAGGCTGAGTTTCAATGAACTCACTGATAGGTGGTTGGGGAAGGTTGTGAGGGATGATGTAATAGGAGACGTCAGCATCAGCTTGGTATTGGGTTGAGGGATTGTTCTCAGGATGATACTCATCAGGAGGATACCTAGATGAGTCATCAATACCAATTTCATCTACTGAGGAATTTGAGAACCTGATGGATTCAGTGCTCTCATCAACAGTAATGTGATAAGTTTCCTCAGTTTGTTGTCTCCTTGTGTTAAACACCCTGAAGGCTTTAGAAACCAGGGAATATCCTAGGAAGTATCCATCATCAGCTTTGGCATCAAATTTACCTAAGTGATCCTTGTGATTATGTATAAACACAGGACACCCAAATACATGAAAGTAGCTGATGTCAGGAATCCTTCCTTTGAATATCTCATAAGGAGTCTTGTTATGCCTTTTCACAATGATTGACCTATTTTGAGTGTAGCAGGCTGTTTTAACTGCCTCAGTCCAAAAATGTTTTGAGAGGACTGAGCCATTTAACATTGTTCTTGCTGCCTCAATGAGTGTTCTATTTCTCCTTTCAGCTACCCCATTTTGTTCAGGAGTATAGGGAGAAGTGAAATTTTGAGAAATTCCTTTCTCATCACAAAAACACTCAAGGTCTTGGTTTTTGAATTCAGTGCCATTGTCAGTCCTGATCTGTTTAACTTTGACATCATTTTGATTTTCAATGTTCCTGACAAATGACATGATGGTATCAGCTGCCTGACTCTTCTTGGTCAGGAAGTAGACCCAAGTGTATCTTGAGTATTCATCCACAATGACCAGAGTATACTTCTCATGGTGAATGGACATTGGACTGACAGGTCCAAAAAGGTCCATATGAAGATGATGTAGGCAGCTTTTGATGGAAAAGGTTTGTTTGGTTTTGAATGATGCCCTGTGGTGTTTTCCTTTTTCACAAGCAGAACAAGGCTTGTCTTTGGTATACACCAGGGATGGAAGTCCCAGAACTTTGTTCTGTTTGGCCAGGTTGTTGATGCTCTTGAAGTTCAGATGAGAGAGTCTCCTATGCCATAGCCAGTTGATTGTCTCACTTGCCTTTGAGAATAGACAAGTCCCATTCTGAGTCAGGGATGACATGTCAAGGACATATACATCATCCCTCCTAGGGGCAATCAACACAACTTCCTTATTGGCATTAAAGATGGTCCCTATCTTGTCATCAAACTGAACTATGTATTTGGCATCACATAGTTGGGAAACACTTATCAGGTTATACTTGAGACCATTAACATAAGCTATTCTTGTAAAAACTATACCATTGCAGTTTACTGAACCATACCCTTCAGTGGGAGCTGATGAGTTATCACCAAATACTACTTTGGGTCCTGGTTCTTCCACATATTTGTGCAGAAAGCTTTTCACACCAGTCATACTTCTGGAGCATCCACTGTCTAGATGCCAAGTAGGATCCTTGATGTGTTTCTGCACAAACAGTAAACTGGGTTAGTTTTTCTTGTTGACCCACTTTCTAGTGGGCTTAGTCCTCAGGGACTTTTTGAACTCAGTTAGTGAATCATGGTCTGAAGTAGTGTGACCTGAGCTTCCACATGTTCTACATTTTGTAGAAGTTGATGCCTCAGGTGACTGAGAAGTGTTGGTTTGGTTTTTCCTTCTGGACTGAATCACTTTGTCATGTCCCCTGGATTCATGGGAGGGATCTCCACAGATGTCACAGCAATCTTTCATCATACGATCATCAGGAAGATGATCATTGAAACCACAGTGAGGACATGGTGAGAAAGGCTTAGCCTTCAGTCTTTGTTTGGAAGGTGTGGCATACTGATAGCCTTGGTTTTTGTATAGACCCCTTGCTTTTAAAGAAGCAGTGTGGGAGATGTGATCACAAGTTCTGTGGTCCTCTTGTTTGCATATCATACAAAACAGGACTCTGTAGCATTTATCAGTGCTGTGATTTGGATAATTGCACAGTTCACATCTCCCTGAGGGTCTGGGTGTGGTTTTTGGTTTGGAAGAACCTGAGGATACTGAGGGCTTTGTTGATTTTGAGTCAGAGTTTTTCTCAGTAGACTCAATTTTCTCACTCAGCATCCTGACAAGTTCAGCAAGCTGATCAACCTTTGAATCAGTGCTTTCAGGCTTCACTTCAGTTTTTACTGAAGGTTTTTGGTGTTCAGTGGGTGCATGAGTAGGTCTTTTCAGAATAGTCCTTCCTAACCCTGATTTCTCTTTAGGAGAATGTGGTTGAAAGACTAATGGTGCAAGGTCAGAATTGGGTTCTGCTCCCTGAAGTTGTTTCAGTGGAGGGAGTGGTGAATCAGACTTAGACTCAGTGATGGACTCAGTAGGACTAAGTTCATCAGTGACTCCTAGCAGCTCCTTGATAGTCTGACTTTCAGGCTCCAAGATTCTTCCAGTATTAAAATTTGGCAATTTACTATCAGGATTGTTTCTTTCAATCCAATCATTGGGTTTGGGAGCTAGTTCTTTGCTAGAGAGTATGTTGGTTAATAGAAAAGTTGTAGAATGGCTACTATCCCCAGAAACTTCAGTGAGTTGATCATTACCCAGACCTGCCTTATTGGGGCTGGGTGTGAGACTCAGTGTTTCATAAAGTTTGGGGTTTTTCTGAGTCCATTTCCAAATAATTTCCTTTTCTTTCTTAAGTTCTTCCTGAAGAGCTTGATTTTGTTTTACAAGTTCAGAGTTTTGAATTTGAAGTGTAACACTTTCAAGCTTGGCTTGTTTTAAAGCAAGTAATTCATCTCTACAATGATTTAATTCAAAACTCAGTTTGTTAAATTTTGAAAACAAATTAAGTCTTTGCTCTTCAACATACTTAAGATCAACATTAATATAATCTAAGTAAGATTTCCAATCATCATTGTCATCCATAGAAAGTAAAAGATTTACCTTCCTCATAGTGATGTTGACCCATTCACCATTTCTTGCATGACTCTTCCCCACAGCAAGTTTGTTGTCATCTGACAGAGCCATCAGGGCACTGATGTGAACTTCATCATCATCAGAGGACACTTCAACCTCATCCCAGTCATATGTTTCAGCAACAAGCCCTTTGTTCTTGGCTTGAGTAGGCTTTGGAGCCTGAGGAGGCTGAGAGACTGTTGAGGATGATTCAAGAAGGGCAAGTTTAGCTTTTTCCTTTCTGTATTTGGCTTCAAAGTCAATTTGAGGGACTTTTTCAAATCTTTGACTAGACTGAAGCATTTTTGGTTGAAATTTGCTAGGGCCTGAAAAAGAGTTATATCCTGAAAATTTGAAAGATGGTTCTGAGGTTGTTTTTGAAAAACAATCTTTAGCAAAATGCCCCATTTTGCCACATTTAAAGCATTCAGTGTTGTCATTTGCTTTAGAAGGAAATTTGTTTTTCTTAAAAAACCTTTTTGAATTAGCAAGGAGTGCTCTTTCATGAAATTCAATTTGAAGATCATTGAGATACTCCTCACTGGTTCTTTGGTCAACCTCATCATCAGATCCATCCTGAAAATCCTGCACAACACCTTTTAAATAGAAAGCAGTTGATATGGGTGAAATTGTCAAGGCCTTTTTGGTCTCCTGAGCTTTACCAGGGTATCTCCTGGTGATAAGATTGTCTTCATAGACAAACTTCCCATAGATGGCAGGGAGCTCAAGGTTCTGAATGTGGTTTGCATTTCTCAATCCCTGAGAGAAGTTTAACCACTTCTCAGGGAGACTGTTGACAAAACGAACATTGATCTCATGTTTTGACAATATAACACCATCATTGGTCAGCTCATTCAGGAGGGTCTTATACCGAGTATAAGTCTCAGAGAGACTTTCAGATTCCTTGGCCCTGAAGGTATTGAATTCAAGCTTCAGGTCCATGATTCTATTCTCTTTGGTATCAGAAGGCCCTTCATAGCTATGAACCAGGTCAGTCCATGTCTGCTGGGTAGTGGGACAGTTGATCACTGATTCCATTATATCATCAGGAAGGCATGATATAATGATGCTTTTCAGGCGCTGGTTGATTGGTCCCGAACCGTCAGATTATTATTGACCAAGGTCAACAAGTCAAAGACAGCCTAGAATCAATACTCCGGTGATAGTGTAGTGTTTTCCCGGGTCGTTAAAGTCCCAGCGAGATTGAAATGGTGCTTTTGAAATCGTTTATGAGAAAGTGGCACTGAGGACAGTAGCCAGATGATATGGGATTGATATTGCTACTATTATGATGGTATTTGTACACAGATATAATATTCACAAAAATCAGATATACAGATATATGCACGTATTCACAATTCAGATTTACGCAATCAGACTGAAAAAGTGGGATTTTGGTATTTATCGAACTACAGGGGGTGCTTTTGACACTTTTTAGAACTTAAAATTAAAAATGAAAATGAAATTATAAAAATGATTAAAATACTATTTAAATATTATTTAATTAATTAAACTATTTAAAATCTAAATTAAAACCTAATTTAAATTAACTAAAAATTATAACTATTACAATTTAAACTAAAAAGTTGCAAAAATATTTTATAAACCTAAATTAGAACTTGGAGAAAGTATAAAAAATAAAAATAAATATTTTTGTCTTTTTGTGGATTTGTTATTAATTAAAAACTATTTAACTTAATTTAACTAATTAAACTACTTTTAATTAATACTAATACTAAAGTAACTTAGAAAATTACAAGAAAATTTATAAAATTACTTAACCATCACAGGAATCCTAAAAAATTATAAAAACTCTAAAAATTATGTTTTAAGATTAAACAACTAATTATTTACCTTTTAATTAACTTAAGTCTATTTTAAACAAATAAAATAAGAAAAATAGAAAATGAACAGTAGAATCTCAAAATTTATTTTCTAAAAACTTATTATACTATATTAGAGCTAGGAAAAATATAAAAACTAAATTTAACCTTATAAAAACTAAATAAGCTATTTAATTCTTAATATTAATTAATAATAAAGAAAATTAAAATTAAATCTAATTAACACTAAATGACAAAATAAAAATCTGAAAAAATTATCAAAATTACTTTACTATATAAGGTATTTAATAAAAATATAAAAACACTAGTGACTTAATTAAAATTTAAAAATGAAAATTAAAATTAAATTGAATTAAATAGAAACTATCACTTATTTTAACTTTGGATTTTTTTGGATTTTTTTTTACAGAACTATTTTATAACTTAAAATAACAAACTTTTGTGAAAACACTTTTCAAGATAGCTTATAAATAGGCTATAAGCACCCCCTTGGCTTACACAGTTGACTTATGTTGACTGTGTGGTCAATTTAGGTCAAATGGCTTTGGGTGGGGTCCACAATGGTTAAAATGGGTACAAACAAGGTTGACAAACTTGAATAAGCCAAGAATAACAATAAATAAGCACAATTAAGCTGTTTCAAACCAAATAAGCACTTTTGCAGCTTCACAAATAACTCAGACTTGGGACAAACTTTGCAGCTTCACAAATAACTCAGACCAGGTCAAACAAAAGGTAAATCCACACTCCCTGGTAGGAGGGGGTTGGAAAAGGCTAATTAGGATGTCTGGGGCCCACTGAGGTGGTCACAAATCACCACCAAAGTGGTGGTGATGGACTGGGTCTGAATGAGCAGGGCACACCTTTGCCCTGCAAGTGAGTTTGAGGGTCTGTGGGACCCACTTAGACTTCCACAAAAATCAAGCAAAAATTTGGACTCAAAGTTCAGCTGGTATACTCTTACCACAACAAATTTCAAATCTTAACTCCCATCACACAACTCACAATTAATCTAGGAAATTTAGCAAAAATATGAGAAGATGAAATTGACTTTTTGATGAAAACTCAAATTTTGACTTTTATGAAATTCCAATGATCTTTACTGATTCAAAATGATGTAAATGATTGTAATAAGACTAAATCCGACAATCTTAACTTCTTATGAAGAGATTTGATGGGCAATCACACTCAAAACCTTAACAGTGAACAAGATTAAAGCTTTTAAATTGGATTTTGACTTTTGGACTAATAATGTACCAATTTTGTTGCTTACTAAACCTATCCAGACTTAATGTGATAAGATATAACCAAATACAATACCACTAATACCCTGGTGAACCCTGAACAAGCATAAGCCAAACACCCCTTATGTTGGACTGTTTTGAGCTTATCAAAGCAATTGGTCACTAGGGTTTGAAAGCTTGATCTCAGACAACAATATATGGCTATGTAGGTTTATTAAAGCACTCAGAACCTAAATGAGACTACCACAACACAAGCATACCAAGTATACTACTTAATGACAGTTTAATCTAGGAATATTAGTAACCAATAATTCTAAAAACTAGAGATGATTATGAAACTAAAAACTACTCAAGTAATGCTCAACTAACACAAACAAGCACAAATTAATCAGATAATAGCAAGTAATTAGAACTAACTATGAAATAGGATTTTTAGTGGAATTTCAAATGAGCAAAGCTTACAACAACCATCCCTAGCATGAACAAGAGATTTTCCACAGTTGCCTATCTTTAGATAGGCTATATCCAGCTCCAAGATTGATCACCAATATCTCTTAACACCTGAAATCAAAAATTAAGAACAACAGTTGACCATGGTTGACCACTTTTAGATTTTTGATTTCCTTCTAATATTACTGAGTTTTAAATGTCTCTGAAGCTTCAACAAGCTTCTTGGAACCTACATGACCTATTCTCAGTCCATGATTACCAATACAAGTTATGCATAAGCTCAAATGGAAACTCAGAATGCAAAAACACAATGCAGAATTGAACCTTGATTTTTTATAACTTCAAAAGACTTTCAATACATTAAAAAGGATGTTACAATACTTGAATTGGAAAGAGTTACACTAATTTGCAAGATAGTAAAAATTCGACACAACTTAAAACTAAATTAAACTACACATTCTTCATCTTGCACTTTCTTCCTTTTATAGCTGATAATTAGGGTTTCTGACAGCATCCACATCATATCCCACCTCTCTTTGATAATTTTGGTCCACTAATGAGGTGCCACGTGGTTTTGGCGCCAAAATGAGATTTTGCAATTTGCTTCTGATTGAGTGCATTGGGAGAGAAGCATTAAATGCTGGTGGGATGGGTAGGTGTAGGGGGTGGGGGTGATGATGGGATGGACAAGTTGGGGTGGTGGAACTGCAAAACCATGGTTGTTTGGTGTTATTGAGGTGGGGAGGGAAAAATGGTGGAGAAGGGTGGTTTGGTTGTGTTTGACTGGTATTGACCAGGTCAAACGTTGACCCGGGTCAATATTAGTGGTGGACTTGGGCTAAGTGGTGGACTGGTGGTATCTTGGGCCCAAAATGGATTAAGGTTTAGGTATTGGATTGGATTTGTTTTAGGTGTAGTTTAGTTTGGATTCGGTTTAGCTTATTTTACACAAGGACCATTTTTGTAATTTTGGGAAAGTTGAGGGTGTGATCTTGGCATGTTTTTAATTTGTTTCCAAGGGTGTATAATGCCATATCATGAATAGTACAAGGTTCTTTGGTGATTTTTCAATTTATTTTTCACCGGGGACTGAAACCGTCAAACTTTCAAACTTCAGGGACCATTTGTGTAATTTTCACCAAACTTTCCACCAAGGACCAATCCTGTCATAAAAGGTTAGTGCAAGGACAAAATTTGTTTTTCTCAAAGTTTTTCATATCCCAGGGACCATTTTTGACAATTTTCAAAGTTCAGGGACTAAACTTGACATTTTGTGAAACTTTTCACCAAAGGACTATTTATGTAACTTTTTGATTTATAAGGGCCTTTGGTGACTTTTTCAAGTTTTTAGAATGACCAAGGACTAGACTTGACAACTTTTGAAAGTTGGGGGACTGAAACTGCCAATTATGCAAACTTTGTGCATTTTTCATCTGTTTTTGGTATTTTTGCATTTGAGACATGTAAAACACTTTCCTGGGATATTTTCACTATTTTGATTCATTATTGAGTGTTTTTGGATGTTTTGGCAGCTCAGAAATGGTAAAAATGATGAGTATTTACACACTCATCAATCCCCCACACTAAAACATTGCTAGTCCCTAGCAATCTTTTGAGAAAAACTTGATGGATTTGAAATTCTCTTTACCAAAAGCCATCACTTCTGGAGTAGCCAGGTGTAAGAACTGTGGCACACCTGATAACCGTGTGATTTTGAGCAAACCACCAGCTGTCAACGGATTTGATTAGTCTTTACCAAAAGCCGTTTGCTTCTGGACTAGCCAGCATCTTGATGGACTAAGTCAACATCTTGGTGAGCTGAATACCAATTATGGATTTTCCACGGCCTTTACCACAAGCCATAATCTTGTGGGCTAGCCAGCTCATTTGCTTATGAGGATGCGGGGGAGCTGAGGAACCATACAATTTTTGGCAAACTGCCAGCCATCAACGGGTTTGAGATGTCTTTACCAAGAGCCGTTTGCTCCTGGACTAGCCAATCCCTTTGTCATATAGACTTTGGCGGACTGATTACCACAAAAAAAAATTTTTGAAATAAAGTGAAAAATTTTTGAAAAATTTAGGCCTAAAAATGGGGGTACTTAGAAAGTTTTGTGATAAAATTCGTAAGAATTTCCCCCCCCCCCCCCCCCCCCCCACACTAGAACTGAATATTGTCCTCAATATTCAAAGTCCCGGCTATTATGCCGAACCTCTGAACGGAAAAAGCTAATATTCGATTGCTAGCTGTGGAAATTTGGATTTTATTTTTCACTTTATTTAACTATACATACAATCACACACATTTTTTTTTTTTTTTTTTTTTTTTTGGAAATTGAGATAGAAACTTATATACATATTTACTTTTCAAACGGTGGGGGACGGCCACTCCCCCACACTAGGGTGGTAGAAAGTAGAAAGAAGTCAGAAATACGGGTGAAAACCCATATATGTTGCTAATTTTTGTTCACCGAGTCACTAGCTTGACTAGATCCCCGAATTCATTGGTCCATGGGGAAAGTTTGGAGATCCGGGACAACCATGGGTGGTATGTCCTCTCCAAAATAATGTTTCAATCTATGACCATTCACTTTGAAGTTGGGACCTTCGGGTTGAGATAATTCAACAGTCCCGTATGGATATACTTTAGCAATAGTGAATGGTCCGGTCCATCGGGTTTTTAATTTCCCCGAGAAGATCTTTAATCTTGAGTTGAAAAGAAGGACTCTGTCACCGACGTTGAAAACTCGGTTCTTAATCTTAGAGTCGTGAATCTTCTTTGTCTTTTCTTTGTAGATCAAAGAGTTCTCGTAGGCTTGATCACGAAGTTCGTTTAATTCATTGAGTTGAACCTTACGGTGATCACCGCTTTATGAAGGTCGTAGTTAGCATGTTTCAAGGCCCAGTAGGCTTTGTGCTCGAGCTCGATCGGTAAATGACACGCCTTCCCATATACAAGCTTGTATGGAGTACACCCAATGGGTGTTTTGTAAGCTGTACGGAAGGCCCAGAGTGCATCATCTAGTTTATCCGACCAGGAAGCACGGTTTTCACCTACTGTCCTCTCAAGAATCGTTTAATACCACGGTTGGAAACCTCCACCTGCCCACTTGTTTGGGGGTGATATGCGGTGGAAAGACGATGAGTAACACCGTACTTAAGCATGACTTTTGCAAATTGATCATTGCAAAAGTGAGTACCCGCGATCACTAATGATGGCACGTGGGGTTCCAAAACGAGCAAAGAGGGATTTCAAGAATTTCACAACTACTCGGGCATCATTAGTGGGTAAGGCCTTAGCCTCAACCCATTTTGACAAGTAGTCAACTGCCACGAGTATGTATTTGTTTCCACGAGAAGATGGGAATGGCCCCATAAAATCAATGCCCCAGACGTCAAAGATTTCACAAACTTGAATAGCATTTTGCGGCATTTCGTTCTTTTGTGAAATATTCCCGTGACGCTGACAAGCATCACAGGTTTTGACTAACTCGTGGGCATCCTTATAGATCGTGGGCCAATAGAAACCGGAATCAAACACCTTTTTGGCGGTGTAGTTAGGACTATGGTGGCCCCCGGTGGGTCCAGCATGGCAAGCCTTGAGAATATCAGCGGCTTCCTGTCCGTATACACATCGCCTGATGACTTGATCGGCACAGATTTTGAAGAGGAAGGGGTCGTCCCAGAAATAATGTTTGACGTCTTTAAAAAATTTGTTTTTCTGTTGGGACGTCATCCCCTTCACGATGAAGTTACCCGCACGGTAATTTGCAAAGTCGGCAAACCATGGGGTAGTAGAGTCACCACGAAAAGTAACCGCACTGAGTGTCTCGAGAGGGAATGATTCATTTATTTCTTGTTTCTCGGACACATCTTGATGTGGGTTTTCTAATCGTGAGAGATGATCAGCAGCAAGGTTCTCGGCTCCTTTTTTATCACGAATAATGATATCAAATTCCTGAAGGAGGAGAACCCAACGGAGAAGCCTCGGCTTTGCATCTTGCTTTGCAAATAGGTACTTCAAAGCCGAGTGATCCGTATACACCACGCATTTGGTCAGGATCAAGTATGACCGGAATTTCTCAAAGGCATACACCACAGCTAGGAGTTCTTTTTCAGTGGTGGTGTAATGTCCTTAAGCCTCGGTCATAGTCTTACTTGCGTAGTGTATAGGCTGAAAGTATTTTGCTTTTCGTTGCCCCAAGACCGCACCTATGGCAAAATCACTAGCATCGCACATAAGCTCAAAAGGTAGGTCTCAATCGGGGGCAACAAGAATCGGTGCCTCGGTAAGCTTTTTCTTTAATGTTTCAAAAGCTTTGATGCACTCAGGAGAGAAGATGAAAGGAGCATCCTTTTCGAGGAGATGGGTCATAGGCCGGGCAATCTTAGAAAAATCTTGGATAAACCTACGGTAGAAGCCGGCATGACCTAAAAAGCTCCTAACACCTTTTACGGTAGTGGGATGAGGTAATTTAGCAATGACATCGATTTTGGCTTTGTCAACCTCAATCCCGTTCTTTGAGATTTTATGGCCGAGGACTATGCCCTCTTTAACCATAAAGTGACTCTTCTCCCAGTTGAGACTTAAATTCGTTTCTTTACAACGTTTAAGCATTTGTTCCAAGTGGGAGAGACAGGTCTGAAATGAATCCCCGATGACTGAAAAGTCATCCATGAATACCTCCATAGTTTTCCCGATCATGTCGGAAAAAATAGACATCATGCACCTCTGGAACGTGCCTGGTGCATTACATAAGCCGAAAGGCATACGTCTGTAAGCAAAAGTTCCGTAGGGGCATGTGAAGGTAGTCTTCTCTTGATCCTGGGGATCAATGGGGATTTGGAAGTAACCCGAAAAACCATCGAGGAAGCAGTAGTATTCATTCCCCGCAAGTCTTTCGAGCATTTGGTCCATAAAAGGGAGAGGAAAATGGTCTTTACGGGTGGCTTCATTTAACTTTCGATAGTCAATACGTACTCGCCAACCCGTGACCAAACGAGTTGGAATCAACTCGTTATCCTCGTTGGTGACAACGGTAATGCCACCCTTTTTAGGGACACAATGAATTGGGCTAACCCAAGGACTGTCAGATATAGGGTAAATCAATCCCGCATCAAGAAGTTTTAGAACCTCTTGTTTGATAACTTCGTGGATTTTTGGATTTACCCTTCTCTGTTGTTGCACTGCTGGCTTAAAGTCATCCTCCATTAAGATTTTATGAGTACAAAAGTTCGGGCTTATGCCTTTAATGTCGGAGAGTTTCCAAGCAATTGCTTGCTTGTTTGACTTAAGAACCTTTAGGAGTGCAGCCTTTTCCTCATCTTTTAAGTCTTTAGCAATAATGACGGGTAATTTATTATCACCCTCCAGAAATGCATATTCTAGATGAGGAGGTAAGTCCTTGAGCTCAACCTTGGGAAAGTTTTCAGTTATTTCAACATTTTTGACTTCCGCTTTATGAAGTATTTGTGGAGACGGAGAGGGTGAAGGATCGTCATTTAACAATCTTTCAAGGAAAAGAATGTCCCCCTCCGGGTCAAGATAGTTTTCATCAACCCCATCGGGGATTGAGCTATCTTGAGCAAGAAAAGCCTCGAGCTCTTGCAGAAGGAAGTCACCTCCCTCAAACGGAGTGAGGGAAGGGGAAGAGTCGGAAATGATAGGGTCAGTAGAAAGACTGCCACTGGATGAGAAACCAAGGACCTCTTGAGAATACTCCTCAGACGCAACATCGATGATGTCAGTTCGGTTAACCGTTTCAGCGTCATGGTTGGAGGAGTATCTTGAAGTCTGATCAAGATTTAATGTGATGGCCTCGCCACCAACACGTATAGTGATTTCTTCTTCGAATACATCGATTAAAGCACAACCCGTTCTTAAGAATCCCCTCCCGAGAATGAGAGGGACTCGTGGGTCAGCATCGAAATCAACAATCACGAAATCTGCCGGAAAATGGAACTTTCCTACTTTCACTAAGATATCTTTGGCAATGCCGAGAGGACGGGATATAGTACGGTCTGCAAGCTCGAGTGTCATGCAGGTCGGAGTGAGAGCAGGAAGTAAGAGTCTTTTCCAGACTGTGTAAGGCATCAGGTTAATGCTTGCGCCAAGATCGGCCAAGGCAAAGCATTCAACCATCCCCGGGAAAATACAAGGAATGAGAAATTTCCCGGGATCCCCAAGCTTCTCGGGAAGCTTTTTCAAGAGCACTGCTGAGCAATGCTCGTTAAGAGGAGTTTTTGCCATCTCACAAAGTTTTTCTTTGTTGCTTATCAGATTTTTGATTGTTGAAGCAAATTTAGGCATGAGAAGAAGAGCGTCCGCGAAGCTAATATCAAAGTGTAATTCTTGGAAAATTTGATAAAATTTTTCCATCTGATGGTTAGCTTTCTCGCGGTTCTTTTGTTCACTCAATCGTGAAGGATATGGAATTGACGGTTTAGGATCATTTTTTGGTATTTCATCAGAACTGACAGGGGGATCAAATACAACTTTCAGTTTATGAGCCGGGACCGGGACAACTTGAGGGTGGACGTTGTTGGTACCTCCGTTATTAGTAGGAAGTACCTTGCCCGTAGTAACCTCAGGCTCACGTTCCGCTACCTTAGGAGGAGAAGAAGATGTAGAAGGAATCGAGGGTCCATTGTATGATACCCCACTTCGGGTGGTGATTGCTTTGATATCGCCCCTCGGGTTAGCGATCGTGTTGCTCGGTAATGTACCCGGGCCCGAGGGTCAATCATTTAAAGACTTCTGAAGTTCAAAGATTGTCTTGATCAATAACCGATTCGTTTCCTCTTGTGCTTTCATGAATTGTTTAATCTCAGCATCGAAAGAAGACGAGGGTGGAACAACGTTTTGATTTTGAACAGGGGGGTTTTGAACACGGTTGTTTTGAAAATTCCCTTGATTTTGATTGTTGTTACCCTGAAAAGTGTTTCTCTGATTGAAATTACCCTGATTGTAATTTCCTTGATTCTGGTTTCTTTGAAAATTTCCTTGAAAACCTTGGTTTTGATTGCCATTTTGAAAATTGTTTTGATTAAACTGGCCTTGATTTTGATTCGGGTTTTGGAAATTTGAGTTTTGACCTTGGTTAAAATTCTGATTCGAGTTACGGTTTTGATTTTGATTAAAACCCGGAGGTCCGAGAAAATTGTTGGAACGATAGCTTAAGAGATTACGGTCCCCTTGCGGTTGGTAAGAATTACCCCCCGTATTGTAGGAACCGTGAGCAGCATATACGTTCTCTGGAGGAAAGTCAGCAGTAGCTGGACACTCGGAATACAGATGAGGGCCCCCACAAGTTTCACAACTTCGGGCCACGGCTTTCACTTGTTGATTTTGAGCCTGATTTTGTATCGATTGGCTTATTCTCAACACAGCCGTAGAAATATCATCCATCTTTTTGGTAAGAGCTATTATTTCAGGAGATGATGATGAGGGAGTAACTGAATGACATGACTCATCCCTCTCCGCAGAGGAATCCCAAAAGTTATGATGGGCAGTCATGTTCTCGATTAAGTCATAGCACTCCTCGGGACGCCTTTTCATAAAGGTCCCACCAGCAGCAGCATTGAGAATGTCTCGGTGCCTTAATGTCAGACCATTATAGAAGGTATCTATGATGGTAACTTGCAACATATTGTGGTTAGGACACCGATCAATGGCTAGCTTATAACGCTCCCAAGCCTCAAAAAGAGACTCATCGGGACGTTGCCGGAAGTTGCTGATATCATTTCGTAACTTGGTAACCATGGATGGTGGAAAATATTTTGCTAAAAACTTGGTTACCATTTCATCAAAGGTACGAATAGAATTTCTTCGAAGTCGATCAAACCATGCAGTGGCATGATGAGTGAGAGAATAGGGGAAGAGGTACAGCCGAAGGGCATCATCCGTGACACCATGTTGTTTCATGCTTTGGGTGACCGTGAGATATTTGTCAAGATGCTTATTGGCATCGTCACCCGGTAATCCGTGAAATTGACATGAATTCTGGACTTGTTGGATCATGTGGTGCTTGAGGCCAAAGTCCGTAGCCTCAATAGTGAGTGGTGCAATAGGCCCACCCCGCCCTTGCATGGTAGGCTGGCACAGCTCCTCCATCGTTCGGAGATCGGGAGCTGGCTCACCCAAGGGAGGGTTAGGGGGTGGTAAAGGTGGTGGTGGCCCAACGGCCATTTCGGTCTTTGGTTCTTGTGTGTCAGAACGTAGCTCGTGTACGTTTTTCTGATGTTTACGTTTTGTTTATGACCGAGTGCGCATGCACTAAAAACAATTTTTCAAAACAAGATCGAGGCAAAACCACAGTGAACTTAAACCAGCAATCACAAGTGAATGGCTTCTTTGAAAAAGGTACACCACTCACAGGGATATAAAGGCAAGTTTTAATCTTAAGTTTGGGAACTTATTATGGGTTTATTAATTAATTTTTTTGAAAAACTGTTTTAGGCTTATGGGTGTGTGTGCAGAAAACTTGGGAAATATTTTTGGAACTGATTCGTTAACCGAAATCGTCCCTTTAAGATTACTCGTAGGCTGGCGGGAGGAAGTAAATAGGTTTCCTCTTCAGTTCGCAATTTAATGTCAGAACTTACCTTAAACTAACTGTTTCAGGTTGTAATCTTAAAGAACACGAAGTAGTTTAACTTCACAGTTTGTTTTTGATTGTTTTTAATTTTTTTTGGTGTTTTCAACACTTCAGGAGAAGTGTTAATGAACGTTTTTCTGATATGATTATATTTTTACAAAAACTTTTTACAAATTTGTGTGAAATTTGTACAGGGAGGGTTTTGAAAACCACTAAACTTAAAACGATTTTATAAAACACGCAACAACCTCCCCGGCAGCGGCGCCAAATTTTGATTGGTCCCGAACCGTCAGATTATTATTGACCAAGGTCAACAAGTCAAAGACAGCCTAGAATCAATACTTCGGTGATAGTGTAGTGTTTTCCCGGGTCGTTAAAGTCCCAGCGAGATTGAAATGTGCTTTTGAAATCGTTTATGAGAAAGTGGCACTGAGGACAGTAGCCAGATGATATGGGATTGATATTGCTACTGTTATGATGGTATTTGTACACAGATATAATATTCACAAAAATCAGATATACAGATATATGCACGTATTCACAATTCAGATTTACGCAATCAGACTGAAAAAGTGGGATTTTGGTATTTATCGAACTACAGGGGGTGCTTTTGACACTTTTTAGAACTTAAAATTAAAAATGAAAATGAAATTATAAAAATGATTAAAATACTATTTAAATATTATTTAATTAATTAAACTATTTAAAATCTAAATTAAAACCTAATTTAAATTAACTAAAAATTATAACTATTACAATTTAAACTAAAAAGTTGCAAAAATATTTTCTAAACCTAAATTAGAACTTGGAGAAAGTATAAAAAATAAAAATAAATATTTTTGTCTTTTTGTGGATTTGTTATTAATTAAAAACTATATAACTTAATTTAACTAATTAAACTACTTTTAATTAATACTAAGACTAAAGTAACTTAGAAAATTACAAGAAAATTTATAAAATTACTTAACCATCACAGGAATCCTAAAAAATTATAAAAACTCTAAAAATTATGTTTTAAGATTAAACAACTAATTATTTACCTTTTAATTAACTTAAGTCTATTTTAAACAAATAAAATAAGAAAAATAGAAAATGAACAGTAGAATCTCAAAATTTATTTTCTAAAAACTTATTATACTATATTAGAGCTAGGAAAAATATAAAAACTAAATTTAACCTTATAAAAACTAAATAAGCTATTTAATTCTTAATATTAATTAATAATAAAGAAAACTAAAATTAAATCTAATTAACACTAAATGACAAAATAAAAATCTGAAAAAATAATCAAAATTACTTTACTATATAAGGTATTTAATAAAAATATAAAAACACTAGTGACTTAATTCAAATCTAAAAATGAAAATTAAAATTAAATTGAATTAAATAGAAACTATCACTTATTTTAACTTTGGATTTTTTTGGATTTTTCTTTTACAGAACTATTTTATAACTTAAAATAAAAAACTTTTGTGAAAACACTTTTCAAGATAGCTTATAAATAGGCTATAAGCACCCCCTTGGCTTACACAGTTGACTTATGTTGACTGTGTGGTCAATTTAGGTCAAATGGCTTTGGGTGGGGTCCACAATGGTTAAAATGGGTACAAACAAGGTTGACAAACTTGAATAAGCCAAGAATAACAAGAAATAAGCACAATTAAGCTGTTTCAAACCAAATAAGCACTTTTGCAGCTTCACAAATAACTCAGACTTGGGACAAACTTTGTGGCAATTTTATGTGGGGTCCACTGGGTACCAGGTCAAACAAAAGGTCAATCCACACTCCCTGGTAGGAGGGGGTTGGAAAAGGCTAATTAGGATGTCTGCGGCCTAGTGAGGTGGTCACAAATCACCACCAAAGTGGTGGTGATGGACTGGGTCTGAATGAGCAGGGCACACCTTTGCCCTGCAAGTGAGTTTGAGGGTCTGTGGGACCCACTTAGACTTCCACAAAAATCAAGCAAAAATTTGGACTCAAAGTTCAGCTGGTATACTCTTACCACAACAAATTTCAAATCTTAACTCCCATTATACAACTCACAATTAATCTAGGAAATTTAGCAAAAATCTGAGAAGATGAAATTGACTTTTTGATGAAAACTCAAATTTTGACTTTTATGAAATTCCAATGATCTTTACTGGTTCAAAATGATGTAAATGATTGTAATAAGACTAAATCCGACAATCTTAACTTCTTATGAAGAGATTTGATGGGCAATCACACTCAAAACCTTAACAGTGAACAAGATTAAAGCTTTTAAATTGGATTTTGACTTTTGGACTAATAATGTACCAATTTTGTTGCTTACTAAACCTATCCAGACTTAATGTGATAAGATATAACCAAATACAATACCACTAATACCCTGGTGAACCCTGAACAAGCATAAGCCAAACACCCCTTATGTTGGACTGTTTTGAGCTTATCAAAGCAATTGGTCACTAGGGTTTGAAAGCTTGATCTTAGACAACAATATATGGCTATGTAGGTTTATTAAAGCACTCAGAACCTAAATGAGACTACCACAACACAAGCATACCAAGTATACTACTTAATGACAGTTTAATCTAGGAATATTAGTAACCAATAATTCTAACAACTAGAGATGATTATGAAACTAAAAACTACTCAAGTAATGCTCAACTAACACAAACAAGCACAAATTAATCAGATAATAGCAAGTAATTAGAACTAACTATGAAATAGGATTTTTAGTGGAATTTCAAATGAGCAAAGCTTACAACAACCATCCCTAGCATGATAAAGGGATTTTCCACAGTTGCCTATCTTTAGATAGGCTATATCCAGCTCCAAGATTGATCACCAATATTTCTTAACACCTGAAATCAAAAATTAAGAACAACAGTTGACCATGGTTGACCACTTTTAGATTTTTGATTTCCTTCTAATATTACTGAGTTTTAAATGTCTCTGAAGCTTCAACAAGCTTCTTGGAACCCACATGACCTATTCTCAGTCCATGATTACCAATACAAGTTATGCATAAGCTCAAATGGAAACTCAGAATGCAAAAACACAATGCAGAATTGAACCTTGATTTTTTATAACTTCAAAAGACTTTCAATACATTAAAAAGGATGTTACAATACTTGAATTAGAAAGAGTTACACTAATTTGCAAGATAGTAAAAATTCGACACAACTTAAAACTAAATTAAACTACACATTCTTCATCTTGCACTTTCTTCCTTTTATAGCTGATAATTAGGGTTTCTGACAGCATCCACATCATATCCCACCTCTCTTTGATAATTTTGGTCCACTAATGAGGTGCCACGTGGTTTTGGCGCCAAAATGAGATTTTGCAATTTGCTTCTGATTGAGTGCATTGGGAGAGAAGCATTAAATGCTGGTGGGATGGGTAGGTGTAGGGGGTGGGGGTGATGATGGGATGGACAAGTTGGGGTGGTGGAGCTGCAAAACCATGGCTGTTTGGTGGTATTGAGGTGGGGAGGGAAAAATGGGGGAGAAGGGTGGTTTGGTTGTGTTTGACTGGTATTGACCAGCTCAAACGTTGACTCGGGTCAATATTAGTGGTGGACTTGGGCTAAGTGGTGGACTGGTGGTATCTTGGGCCCAAAATGGATTAAGGTTTAGGTATTGGATTGGATTTGTTTTAGGTGTAGTTTAGTTTGGATCCGGTTTAGCTTATTTTACACAAGGACCATTTTTGTAATTTTGGGAAAGTTGAGGGTGTGATCATGGCATGTTTTTAATTTGTTTCCAAGGGTGTATAATGCCATATCATGAATAGTACAAGGTTCTTTGGTGATTTTTCAATTTATTTTTCACCGGGGACTGAAACCGTCAAACTTTCAAACTTCAGGGACCATTTGTGTAATTTTCACCAAACTTTCCACCAAGGAGCAATCCTGTCATAAAAGGTTAGTGCAAGGACAAAATTTGTTTTTCTCAAAGTTTTTCATATCCCAGGGACCATTTTTGACAATTTTCAAAGTTCAGGGACTAAACTTGACATTTTGTGAAACTTTTCACCAAAGGACTATTTATGTAACTTTTTGATTTATAAGGGCCTTTGGTGACTTTTTCAAGTTTTTAGAATGACCAGGGACTAGACTTGACAACTTTTGAAAGTTGGGGGACTGAAACTGCCAATTATGCAAACTTTGTGCGTTTTTCATCTGTTTTTGGTATTTTTGCATTTGAGACATGTAAAACACTTTCCTGGGATATTTTCACTATTTTGATTCATTATTGAGTGTTTTTGGATGTTTTGGCAGCTCAGAAATGGTAAAAATGATGAGTATTTACACACTCATCAATCCCCCACACTAAAACATTGCTAGTCCCTAGCAATCTTTTGAGAAAAACTTGATGGATTTGAAATTCTCTTTACCAAAAGCCATCACTTCTGGAGTAGCCAGGTGTAAGAACTGTGGCACACCTGATAACCGTGTGATTTTGAGCAAACCACCAGCTGTCAACGGATTTGATTAGTCTTTACCAAAAGCCGTTTGCTTCTGGACTAGCCAGCATCTTGATGGACTAAGTCAACATCTTGGTGAGCTGAATACCAATTATGGATTTTCCACGGCCTTTACCACAAGCCATAATCTTGTGGGCTAGCCAGCTCATTTGCTTATGAGGATGCGGGGGAGCTGAGGAACCATACAATTTTTGGCAAACTGCCAGCCATCAACGGGTTTGAGATGTCTTTACCAAGAGCCGTTTGCTCCTGGACTAGCCAATCCCTTTGTCATATAGACTTTGGCGGACTGATTACCACAAAAAAAATTTTTTGAAATAAAGTGAAAAATTTTTGAAAAATTTAGGCCTAAAAATGGGGGTACTTAGAAAGTTTTGTGATAAAATTCGTAAGAATTTCCCCCCCCCCCCCCCCCCCCCCACACTAGAACTGAATATTGTCCTCAATATTCAAAGTCCCGGCTATTATGCCGAACCTCTGAACGGAAAAAGCTAATATTCGATTGCTAGCTGTGGAAATTTGGATTTTATTTTTCACTTTATTTAACTGTACATACAATCACACACATTTTTTTTTTTTTTTTTTTTTTTTTGGAAATTGAGATAGAAACTTATATACATATTTACTTTTCAAACGGTGGGGGACGGCCACTCCCCCACACTAGGGTGGTAGAAAGTAGAAAGAAGTCAGAAATACGGGTGAAAACCCATATATGTTGCTAATTTTTGTTCACCGAGTCACTAGCTTGACTAGATCCCCGAATTCATTGGTCCATGGGGAAAGTTTGGAGATCCGGGACAACCATGGGTGGTATGTCCTCTCCAAAATAATGTTTCAATCTATGACCATTCACTTTGAAGTTGGGACCTTCGGGTTGAGATAATTCAACAGTCCCGTATGGATATACTTTAGCAATAGTGAATGGTCCGGTCCATCGGGTTTTTAATTTCCCCGAGAAGATCTTTAATCTTGAGTTGAAAAGAAGGACTCTGTCACCGACGTTGAAAACTCGGTTCTTAATCTTAGAGTCGTGAATCTTCTTTGTCTTTTCTTTGTAGATCAAAGAGTTCTCGTAGGCTTGATCACGAAGTTCGTTTAATTCATTGAGTTGAACCTTACGGTGATCACCCGCTTTATGAAGGTCGTAGTTAGCATGTTTCAAGGCCCAGTAGGCTTTGTGCTCGAGCTCGATCGGTAAATGACACGCCTTCCCATATACAAGCTTGTATGGAGTACACCCAATGGGTGTTTTGTAAGCTGTACGGAAGGCCCAGAGTGCATCATCTAGTTTATCCGACCAGGAAGCACGGTTTTCACCTACTGTCCTCTCAAGAATCGTTTAATACCACGGTTGGAAACCTCCACCTGCCCACTTGTTTGGGGGTGATATGCGGTGGAAAGACGATGAGTAACACCGTACTTAAGCATGACTTTTGCAAATTGATCATTGCAAAAGTGAGTACCGCGATCACTAATGATGGCACGTGGGGTTCCAAAACGAGCAAAGAGGGATTTCAAGAATTTCACAACTACTCGGGCATCATTAGTGGGTAAGGCCTTAGCCTCAACCCATTTTGACAAGTAGTCAACTGCCACGAGTATGTATTTGTTTCCACGAGAAGATGGGAATGGCCCCATAAAATCAATGCCCCAGACGTCAAAGATTTCACAAACTTGAATAGCATTTTGCGGCATTTCGTTCTTTTGTGAAATATTCCCGTGACGCTGACAAGCATCACAGGTTTTGACTAACTCGTGGGCATCCTTATAGATCGTGGGCCAATAGAAACCGGAATCAAACACCTTTTTGGCGGTGTAGTTAGGACTATGGTGGCCCCCGGTGGGTCCAGCATGGCAAGCCTTGAGAATATCAGCGGCTTCCTGTCCGTATACACATCGCCTGATGACTTGATCGGCACAGATTTTGAAGAGGAAGGGGTCGTCCCAGAAATAATGTTTGACGTCTTTAAAAAATTTGTTTTTCTGTTGGGACGTCATCCCCTTCACGATGAAGTTACCCGCACGGTAATTTGCAAAGTCGGCAAACCATGGGGTAGTAGAGTCACCACGAAAAGTAACCGCACTGAGTGTCTCGAGAGGGAATGATTCATTTATTTCTTGTTTCTCGGACACATCTTGATGTGGGTTTTCTAATCGTGAGAGATGATCAGCAGCAAGGTTCTCGGCTCCTTTTTTATCACGAATAATGATATCAAATTCCTGAAGGAGGAGAACCCAACGGAGAAGCCTCAGCTTTGCATCTTGCTTTGCAAATAGGTACTTCAAAGCCGAGTGATCCGTATACACCACGCATTTGGTCAGGATCAAGTATGACCGGAATTTCTCAAAGGCATACACCACAGCTAGGAGTTCTTTTTCAGTGGTGGTGTAATGTCCTTGAGCCTCGGTCATAGTCTTACTTGCGTAGTGTATAGGCTGAAAGTATTTTGCTTTTCGTTGCCCCAAGACCGCACCTATGGCAAAATCACTAGCATCGCACATAAGCTCAAAAGGTAGGTCCCAATCGGGGGCAACAAGAATCGGTGCCTCGGTAAGCTTTTTCTTTAATGTTTCAAAAGCTTCGATGCACTCAGGAGAGAAGATGAAAGGAGCATCCTTTTCGAGGAGATGGGTCATAGGCCGGGCAATCTTAGAAAAATCTTGGATAAACCTACGGTAGAAGCCGGCATGACCCAAAAAGCTCCTAACACGTTTTACGGTAGTGGGATGAGGTAATTTAGCAATGACATCGATTTTGGCTTTGTCAACCTCAATCCCGTTCTTTGAGATTTTATGGCCGAGGACTATGCCCTCTTTAACCATAAAGTGACTATTCTCCCAGTTGAGACTTAAATTCGTTTCTTTGCAACGTTTAAGCATTTGTTCCAAGTGGGAGAGACAGGTCTGAAATGAATCCCCGATGACTGAAAAGTCATCCATGAATACCTCCATAGTTTTCCCGATCATGTCAGAAAAAATAGACATCATGCACCTCTGGAACCTGCCTGGTGCATTACATAAGCCGAAAGGCATACGTCTGTAAGCAAAAGTTCCGTAGGGGCATGTGAAGGTAGTCTTCTCTTGATCCTGGGGATCAATGGGGATTTGGAAGTAACCCGAAAAACCATCGAGGAAGCAGTAGTATTCATTCCCCGCAAGTCTTTCGAGCATTTGGTCCATAAAAGGGAGAGGAAAATGGTCTTTACGGGTGGCTTCATTTAACTTTCGATAGTCAATACATACTCGCCAACCCGTGACCAAACGAGTTGGAATCAACTCGTTATCCTCGTTGGAATCAACTCGTTATCCTCGTTGGTGACAACGGTAATGCCACCCTTTTTAGGGACACAATGAATTGGGCTAACCCAAGGACTGTCAGATATAGGGTAAATCAATCCCGCATAAAGAAGTTTTAGAACCTCTTGTTTGATAACTTCGTGGATTTTTGGATTTACCCTTCTCTGTTGTTGCACTGCTGGCTTAAAGTCATCCTCTATTAAGATTTTATGAGTACAAAAGTTCGGGCTTATGCCTTTAATGTCGGAGAGTTTCCAAGCAATTGCTTGCTTGTTTGACTTAAGAACCTTTAGGAGTGCAGCCTTTTCCTCATCTTTTAAGTCTTTAGCAATAATGACGGGTAATTTATTATCACCCTCCAGAAATGCATATTCTAGATGAGGAGGTAAGTCCTTGAGCTCAACCTCGGGAAAGTCTTCAGTTATTTCAACATTTTTGACTTCCGCTTTATGAAGTATTGTGGAGACGGAGAGGGTGAAGGATCGTCATTTAACAATCTTTCAAGGAGAAGAATGTCCCCCTCCGGGTCAAGATAGTTTTCATCTTTTAAGTCTTTAGCAATAATGACGGGTAATTTATTATCACCCTCCAGAAATTAAGTTGACTTCCGCTCTATGTCAGTCATAGTGGGATCTTGATTTTAAAAAAACTTGAGCACTCTTGAGTTTTGAAAACAGGTTTTAGTTTTACAAATCAGAGGCTCTGATACCACTTGTTGGTCCCTTTTACTTGGTTAACAGTAACTACAAAGCTAAAGTAACCAAGTTGTATGACTTTAAACAAAGATGTATAAAATGATTAACAATAAAGTAACGTAAATATAAGAGACAATATTTTCCAACGTTTAATTCTTTATTAGAAGTTAATCAAAAAGAATCGTACCCAAGTGTTTGCGGAATAACACTTGGGATTGAAAACGACAAGTATGGTATTGACTCCTCACTAAACTCAATCTATGTTGAGTGACAACTTTCAGGACCCACTGAGCTATCTCAGGGGTGTGTTGTTCTTTGGAGGAGTAAAAATGGTTTGTGAATGCTTTGCATTAATTACACAAACTTGTCAACTATTACTCCTCACATATGCTTCCTATTTATACACAAGTATAGAACAACTAGTAATACATTGGACATAAGGCTTCCTTAACAATATCTTGAAAGATATTATTCTTCTGGCAAGGAACCTTCATTGAGTTAAGTCCAAAAAGCAATTTCTGATGACAGACTGGTTTTAACTATTTTAGGAAAGTTTGACATTAAAGTGATAAAGCACTTTAATAATGCAGCTCAGACTTTCCCGCCCAGTCCCGCCAAAACTTCAGGCTTCAGGTCATCAGTCATTAGTACCAAGGTAGTTGTTGAGGAGTCTTGGGGTTCAGTGAGTTATTGTCATCCTCAGTGAACCCATCACCTTCTTCTTGGCTTAGATCACACTTCACTAAGTTCCGCCTCACTGAATGGAGAACCTTTCTTCTTAGGCTCGGTCTTAGCATCCTGAAGGTGACTCACAGAATTACTGTTCACTCAGTGACTTGCTTACACTTAGGGATTTTACGTTCAAATCCTTGTTAGAGAAAGATTGGGGAATTCAGTGACCCAACAAAGTCTCACCCTCATTTTATGCTTTCTACTGTAGCATTGCTTGATAGGGTTTATTTTATGTTAATTTTAGCTTAACCTAGTCTATTATTGCTTATTAGATAAGTTTTTGTCCATTTCTCATGCTTGTGCCTAGACTTCATTATTTTTTCATGATTAACTGATAAAATGGTATTGTGGATGATTATGGTTAAATGATGTTAAGATTGATGTTTCTGAGCTAAATGGAACTTATTTTATCATGATATAACAGTGAGCTTTGGTATTATTATTTGAAATCATCATTTACTTTGAAAATCTTCAAATTCAGTTAGTATAAGGGGTGTTTGGTAGAAGCTGTTTCAAGGCACTCAGAGTTGTTTCAGATGTTGCTTATGATGGATACATGTTATCATAGTTATTATTATTTCATTTTAGTCACTTAAACCATGTCTCATTTGTAAAAAAGTCAATCTCTTTGTGCAACCTTACTTATCGGTTCACTGTTGAGATTTAGGGGTGATCATGTCATCATTTCAACTCATAAACAGTATTTTAAGCATAATTTAGTTTACTTATAGCTTATTCTAACATGTTAAATCAGTAGGATAGATTAGAAAGTCACAAAAGTCAAGATTTCAAGTTCAAGCAAAAAGTCAAATTGCCCCCATAGTGCATAATTGCAATTCTTGCAAGAATTTTAGGGATTTGTGTATCAAGATTCAGCCCTTGAGCTTTTGATATTTTGTAACCCCCTAGCTCATCTTTGTAATCCCACTTGTGTTTTATTTTTGTGAATTTTACTGAGGGCCCCACCTTCACCCAAAGTAGGCTGCAAGGGAGGGTATTCCCCTGCTGCAGCAGCACCTCAGCCATCACCACCACTTTGGTTGTGGTTTCTGGCCACCACAGTGGGTCCCACAAGCCCCACTTGGCTTCTTTCAACCCCATCCTGGTAGCCTTCTAGTTTTGACCATAAGTTTGACCTCAAACCTTCTGGGACCCACCTGAATCAACCCCTCAACCTTGTCCAATTTTCAGTTCTCAAACAAGACAACAAAGTGCTTATTTTGTTTTATTTGCTTATTCTGTGGTACCCCTTTGCTTTTTCCAGCTTAAACATGTTCACACAACTCATTTGAGCCAGAATCACTCATAGTGGGTCCACTTAAGTCCATTTGAGCTTATTTCTTGTTTTGGTCAACAAAAGTCAACTGTGGTGCTAATAAGCATCCACAGTGCATATTTTTAAGATGTAAAAAAGTTGTTTTCATAAAAGTTGTTTGTTTTTAGGTATAAAATAGGTTTGTAAAAAAAAAATCAAGAAAAACCAAATTAATAATAAGTGATAGTTTCTATTTAATGTAATTTAAATTTTAATTTTCATTTTTAGATTTTTATTAAGTACCTGGAATTTTTATATTTTTATTAATTACCTTTTATATTAAAGTAATTTTAGTAAATTTCTCAGATTTTTATTTTGTCATTTAGTAATTATTAGATTTAATATTAGTTTTCTTAATTATTAATTAATAATTAAGTGTTAAATAGCATAATTAATTTTTACAAAGTAACACCTAGTTTTTATATTTTTTTCTAGATTTCATATACTATAATATAATTTTAGGAATTTTTCTAGAATTTTTACTGTTCGTTTTCTATTTTTTATAATTTAAATAGTTTAATTAGTAATTAATTAATATTTAATATAATAATTAGTAGAATAGTGTAAAAACTTATAAAACAAACTTTTTATAATTTTTTAGGATTTCTGTGATGGTTAATTAGATTTGTAAATTTTTTTTTAATTTTCTAAGTTAGTTTGTTATTTTTAATAATTTAAATTAATTAAAATTAGTTAAGTAATTAATAATTAGTAATTAATTAATAATAAATAATTAAATAGTGTAAAAATTAATTTTAATTTTCTAAAAATTTTCTTTTAACTTTAAGTTTTTAAAAAAGTCATTTTCACCCCCTGTGGGTTTTCAAATTTCAGTTTTCAATTTTTATTTCGTACGTTCACGTAAATTTAAATTGAACGTACGCGTTTTTAGGTTTTAAACGTTTCTTGTTTTTATACTTTCACAATCTTGTTCATATAGCTTATTTAAGCTATTTCACTGTAGATTCCTTAGTTCAAATCAATCACAAACTCTTTCCGTCCAAATTCACCCGATCACAGACCCGTTTGATAACCATCCACACCTCGTCGGGACATAACGACCCGGGGAAACACTATATTCCGCGGAGCATTGAGCCTAAGGAGTTTGACTATATTGACCACATCCGTGGTTGCCGGGGAGGTGTGCGCGCTATTCTAAACGGTTTTGCGTATTAGTGAATCGGGATATACATCCATTGTATATTTACCATCCTTGTTCATATTTCCCTATTATTTTCTTATAAAAACAAAACTGTTCCTGAAAACTTTTTAAAATCAGTTTTCAACGAACACAAAAACACAAAAATATTTTCTCTCTTATTTGTACAAAATGTCTTTCCAAAAACCCAAAAATATTCATCTTTACCCTCCTACCCTTTTGATTCTTTATTCCTTACCCTCCCAAACCTTTTGATTCTTTCTATGTCTCATCCACACCTTCTTATTTGCCATTGGTGTGGTAATCCTTATAATGGTGGCAATTGCCTCAGCTGTGGCATGGTAGAGTCAGGAAACGGGTCTGTCTATAACCAGAATCCCTATTCCTACTATGACACGACTGATTCATTCCATCAGTTACCACACCATGAGACTCAACAGTTTTACTGTTATGAGCACTGTGGTGGTTCACACTACAGTTCTGATTGTCAATCGGGAAACACGCTTGTCTATGAGCAGTTTCCTGATAACAATTATAACTCAAGCACATACAACCCACAACCACATCAGTTTCACTGTTGTAATTACTGTGGAGGTCCACACTCTAGCTCGGATTGTCAAACAAGGAATCCATTTCCTTGTAACAATTACGACTATTCGTTTTCAGACCCACCTCCACAGTACCATATGATTCACACAACTCCTCATAATACTGAGCAAAACCTTTAACTAAAGGCTCTTGATATATTGAAAGAACTTAAGGAGGAGTTGGTTACTACATCGTTTCGAGACTCTCGTGAGAAATCTATGGCAGAATTACTTGCTGAAGAATGAGATGCTAGAAATGAATTGAGCATGGAAGAATTGCTAGTCTTAGAACAAGCAGCTATAACACGTGCCAAATTTCGTAAAGCTGCTCTTCTCGACTGTGATGATGATAGTGATAATGAAGATACCCTTGATATCCTTCAATTTTATAAGGGTTTGTCAGATTCATCATTTGTGATTCCTTCTATTGAAAATCAGGGAGAAAATAATGAGATGGGGAAATTACTAGCAGAAGATCAAATGAAACTCGTACAATCCATGAATGCTAGCTCCTCTCCACTCCCTCAGTCTGTTATCACACCAGAAGTTCACACTCACTCTCTTAGCATGGGGGATGAGCATCTTAGCACTGTTCCTGATAAGGAATCGGACGAATTTATAAAGTCTAGTGTTGAGATCCTTGTCCCAATCCCGAGAGAGTCACAGGGAACTCTTGAGCATATGTGTGATATTCCTTCCCCTCTTGAGTGTTCAAACGATCATTTTGAGACTTTCTCAGATTTTAATGATGATTGTACATCTCATGGAGACATTGAGTGTATCGAGGCATCACTCCCACAGTCTGATGCTGATCCTCTTCTTAAGGAGTTCGCCGATGAAGTTACTCACATCAATCCACTTTCATTGGAAAGTGATGATGGTCTCCTCGATTTCGAAGCCGATCTGGGAGAAATTGAAAGTCTCCTATATCATAATCCGTCACTCACTTTTGATCCTAACAGTCTAATTGAGAATGTTAATCTCTTTGTTCCTGAAACATTCAATACTACTCTCACCAATCCTCTATTTGAATTCGAATCTGAATTCACTCTGATTTCTGATAATCCACTCTTTGATATTCAGAATGAGGATTGTGATGAGTCCACATTGGAACATGAATTCACAGATTCACATCTTGTGAATAATTCTCTTCATGAGGAGTTCTCCGGTGAACTCACTCATCATATCATGACTCCTCTAGAGTTTGATAGCCCGGGGGGAGATGCACTCAATCATGAGAATTTGCAAATTCCCACCCACCCTCCCGGGATGTTTTTGAGCTTAACCCTTGAAATCCAAACTCAGGCTAATGAGCCTGCTCTCGAGGAAGAAGATCAAATCATGATTTTCATCATGGTTTTCTTCCTTTTCTTCACCTATAAGGTGACTTCTTCTCTTCTTCACTCCTTCGGGAATGAAGACACTATATTTGACCCCTGCATTTTCATGTATCATTATCTTGAGCCGGGTACTTATCTCATCGGTGTGGAACTTTCACGTGCTTCAAATGTTTGTCCAAACATCTTGAATGAAAGTCCGATGGAGATTCCTTCTTCCACATCATGCTTCCCCAAGGACAAATGAATTCGGGGTCGAGTCAATCTAGCGACTCGGTAAACAAAAACAGTAGCATGTACTTAGGGTTTTCACCCTAAGTGTGGGGGAGTTACCCCTACTTTGGTTACCAATACAGTGAAAAAAATGGTGTTTCTACATTTAGCTTGTAATGTTGCCCTTTTACGTTCAAAGAGTCGGCATAATAGCCGGGATTTTGAATATTGAGGACAATATTCAGTCTAAGTGTGGGGGGTATTCTAGAAAATTTTATCACATTTTACTATCTAGTACCCCCGTTTTTGGCCAAAATCTCAAAAATTAAAAAAAAAAAAAAAAAAAAAAAAAAAAAAAAAAAAAATCACTTGAGCTTCAAAATTTTTGTGGTTATTGATGAGTGTGTAAATACTCATCATTTTTACCTTTTCTGAGCTGCCAAAACATCTAAAAACACTCAATATTATATCAAAATAGTGAAAATATCTCAGGAATGTGTTTTATATGTTTCAGATGCAAAACAATCAAAAACAGATGAAAAACGTACAAAGTTTGCAAAATTGGCAGTTTCAGTCCCTCAACTTTCAAAAGTTGTCAAATCTAGTCCCTGGTTGTTCTAAAAACTTGAAAGAGTCACCAAAGGTCCTTATAAATCAAAAAGTTACATAATTAGTCCTTTGGTGTAAAGTTTCACAAAATGTCAAGTTTAGTCCCTGAAGTTTGGAAAATTGTCAAAAGTGGTCCCTATGATATTAAAACTTTGAGAAAAACAAATTTTGTCCTTGTACTTCTAATATTTTGCAGGAATGGTCCTTGATTGGAAAGTTTGGTGAAATTACATGTTTGGTCCCTGGAGTTTGATGATTTGGCAGGAAAGGTCCCCGGATATAAAAAATGGGAAATTATCAAAAGTGGCCCTTGTACTATTCATGAATGAAAAATATGGTCCTTATGATAATCTTTGGAGAAGTTACAAATTACACCCTTCATTTTCAGAAAATTACAATTTTGGTCCTTGTGTAACAATAAAACCAAACGGATCCCTTATTATTATTAAAACTCCAACCCAAGTCCAAACACAAACCAAGCCCACCCTTTTTATTTTTACCCAACCCCAACCATTTCCCCAGCCCAAAATATAAAACCCAACACCCCCGTTTAATAAAAACGGGGTCAAACCATTTGACCAAACCATCTTCCCCCTCAAAACCACTCCCCCTCCCCTGCAATACCACCTCCACCATCACCACTTGGCCTCTGCCAACCCACACCCTTATCCCTTACCACATCCCAAGGACATTTAATGCCACCCCCCTATGGCTACAAACAGGTCAAATTGGCATTAACCAATTTTCCCGCCAAACAGAGTGAAGGGACAAATCTCATCCAATTGATGAGATTATTGGTGGGATGTGATCAGTGGGACCCACAGAGCTCCAAGGGTCAATAAAAAGAAGAAAGAAGCAGAAGTGAAGAAGTATCTAGGAGTAGTGTAATTTAGGTCACGTATGTAGTGTAATTTTATTTTAAAGTTGTATTTTCAGTTAAATTAAGTTGTTCTCAGTTAATTAAATGTATTTTGCACTATCTTAAACCTTAAATTTCAGTATTGCTCAATAAATTCAGATTTGGCAATCTTAAGTGAAACTGACAATTTCACTTAGTGTTGTTAAAAATTGTTAATCAGTGTTTATTTAAGCTCATCATAGCTCACTTACAAGCTTTCTTAAGTTTTTAATCCGTTAGAATCAGTTTAGTTCAAGTTTACATAAATTACTCTAAAATCAATAAAAATAGCTCAATAAATAAAAAATCAGTATAATTGAAAGATGAAGATTGGAGCAGTGGTGATATGGATAGCTGTGGTATTAGTTACCTCAAGGTAGGTGTAGAATTAGTTCATTGTCCTTGGTACCTATTCTCTCAAATGGATCAGTTGTGAGTTCATGTTTTCACATTATTGCTTATACTTGTTCTTGTAACTTTCACTATATTGTTGTTGTTTAGATTAGCTTCTTTAGGATCTATATAGGTTGTTTGATACTTAAAATCAGTAGGTTTTAGGTAAATCTAATAGTAGTAGTATTATGTAGCAGTTATGAGGGTGTTTGGATTTGCTAGTTTGGATAGGTCTAGGAAGGTTTTGTTGGAAGATTATGGTTTAGTCATGTTCATTTAGGTTATGTTAGGTCATAAAAAGTCTCAAAATCAAGTCTCTTTTCCAAAAAATTCAATATCACATAACTTCCACCACCACAGTTAACTGTGGTGGTCATTAAGCCCACAAACCTCTTAACTAGCTTGTAACTTATAGCTTTAGATTAGTTTAACTTTATTTTGTCCTATTACATGTTTCTAAGCTCATTAGATTAGATCAAAATTCAAATAAGTCAAAATCCCAAGTTTTCTCAAAAAGTCAAAACTTAACTTGTGCAGAAAAACCAAAAACTCCAAGATTTTTATAGAATTTTGTGGTTAGATCTAGGGCTTGAAATTGTTAGGAAATGTAGTCTACCAGCTCAACTCTTGAATCCCACCTTCCCCATATTTTTGAGATTTTTCCTCTGGGCCCCACAACCCAAGAAAGTAGGCTGCAGGGGTGTTTGTTTGCCCTGCTGCAGTAGTTAAGCAGCCAAACCACCACCTTTGGTGGCTCATTGTGGCCACCTCAGTTGGCCCCACTACCCCATCTTTGTTCCTTTCAACCCCCTCCTACCCATTTTCATGTTTTGACCTTGGGTTTGACCTCAGACATAGTGGACCCCACCTGAATCAACCAATGAAATATGTCCCATTTTCAGTTTTGAAATAAATAAGCCAAGTGCTTTTTGTGGCTTAATTGCTTATTCTATGGATCCCAAGTACCTTTTCCAGCTTAATCATGTCCAAATAAGTTATTTGGATCAGAATCATCCATAGTGGGCCCCACTTAAGCTTATTTCCTTCTTTGGTCAACAAAAGTCAACTGTGGAGCTAATAAGCTTCCACAGTGCTTATTTTTAAGTTCCAAAAAAGTTGTTTTTACAAACGTTAGTTGTTTTTAGTTGTAAAATAGTTTTGTAAAAGAAAAATCCAGAAAAGTCAATTTAATTTTAAGTGATAGTTTCTATTTAATGTAATTTAAATTTTAATTTTCATTTTTAGATTTTTATTAAGTAACCTACATTTTTATATTTTTATTAATTTCCTTTTATGTTAAAGTAATGTTAATAATTTTCTCAGATTTTTATTTTGTCATTTAGTATTAATTAGAATTAATATTAGTTTTATTAATAATTGATTAATAATTAAGTATTAAACAGCATAATTAGTTTTTATAAAGTAACACCTAGTTTTTATATTTTTCCTAGCTTTTAAATGTTATAAAATAATTTTAGGAATTTTTCCATAATTTTCTAAGATAATTTAGTATTATTTATAATTTAAATTAGTTTAAATAGTTTAATTAAGATAATTAGTTTTTAATTAATAGAAAATCCAGAAAAAGACAAAAATATTTATTTTTAATTTTTTTACTTTCTTCAAGTTCATTTTAAGTTTTATAAATTCTTTTTGCAAGTTTTTAGTTTAATTTGTAGTGTTTATTATTTTTAGTTTTATTTAAATTAGGATTAATTTACTTTTTAAATAGTTTTAATTAATTAAATAGTATTTAAATATTAAAAAAATCATTTTAATAATTTCATTTTCATTTTAACTTTTCTTTTAACTTTAAGTTTGTAAAAGTTTCATTTTTACCCCCTGTAGTTTATTTTCCTTAAAACTCACCTTTTTCTCAGCACGCAATCGTGTCTGATTTTTAATTTGGTTTACGTTTATACGTTTCTGTTTCCCGTGATTGTTAATATTGTTATTTCTAATCATTCCAGTAGTGTAATCAAATCTAAATCATTATCTGGTTACTTCCCATTCAATTCACCCGATCATAAGCCCGTTTTTGATACCATCCACACCTCGTCGGGACATAACGACCCGGGGAAACCCTATATTCCACGGAGCATTGACTCTAGGCTGTTTGACCTTGTTGACCATTCCTTGGTCAATATAAGTTGACCGTTTGGAGCCAATCAAATTTTGGCGCCGCTGCCGGGGAGGTCGTGCGCGTATTCTTAACGGTTTTACAGATTAGTGAATCTGGATATACACTCATTGTATATTTACCATCCTTTGTTCATATTTTCTTATCTTAAAAACAAAACAGTTCAGGAAAACATTTTAAAATTAGTTTTCAACGAACACAAAAAACACAAAAAGATTTTCTTTCTTACAAAATGTTTATCAAAAATTCCAAAAATATCCATCTTTACCCTCCTACCTTTTTTATTCTCCATTTCTTACCCTCCAAAACCATTTGATTCTTTCTATGTCTCATCCATACCTTCTTGATTGTCAATGGTGTGGTGGTCCTTATAATGGTGGTAATTGTCCCAGTTGTAGCATGGTAGAGTCAGGAAACGGGTCTGTCTATAACCAGAATCCTTATTCCTACCATGACACAACTGATTCATTCCATCAGCTTCCACACCATGAGACTCAGCAGTTTTACTGTTGTGAGTATTGTGGTGGTTCACAATACAGTTCTGATTGTCAATCAGGAAACACGCTTGTCTATGAGCAGTTTCCTGACAACAATTATGACTACAGCACATACGACTCACAGCCACATCAGTTCAACTGTTGTGAGTACTGTGGGGGTCCACACTTTAGCTCAAATTGTCAAACAAGGAATCCATTTCCTTGTAACAATTTTGACTCTTCGTATCAAGACCAACCTCCACAGTATCAAAAGATCCATGCAACTCCTCAAATCCAGCAAGACTTTTTAGAGGTTCTTGAAAAACTTAAAGAACTTAAGGAGGAGTTAGCTAACATTTCACTCCGCCATACTCCAAGTTCTTCTTGTGAATATTGTGGGGGACCTCATTATGATTTTCAATATCAACCTTCCGGTTTTGACGCATCCACACCCCCATAATTTCCCCTCATTCCAAATTCTCGTGGGAAAACTATGGCAGAATTACTTGCTGAAGAACGAGAATCTGGAAAAAGCATGGAAGAATTATTGGCTGAGCAACGAGCAGCTAAATTACATGCCAATATTCGCAATACTGCTCTATTTGATGACTATGATGACAGTGATGATGATGAAGATAACATTGTTATTATTCACAAAGATTCATCAAGTTCATCAGTTGATATCCCAGCAGTTGAGATTCCATCTCAAACAACTGCTATCACACCCGAAGTTCACACTCACTCTCTAAACATGGGGGATGAGCATCTTAGCACTGTTCCTAAAAAGGAATCGGACGAATTCATAAAGTCTAGTGTTGAGAACCTTATCCCAATCCCAAGAGAGTCACAGGGAACTTCTGATCATATGTGTGATTTACCTTCCCCTCTTGAGTGTCCAAAAGCTCAATTTGAGATTTTCTCCGATTGTAGCGAAGATTGTGCATCTTATGGAGACATCGAGTATGTTGAGGCATCAATTCCACATTCTGATGCTGATCATCTTCTTGAGAAGTTCACCAATATCAATTCACTTCCAACAGGAAGTGATGATGGTCTCCTTAACTCCGAAGCCGAAATTGAAAATCTCTTAAATCATGATCTGTCACTCAGTTCTTATCCCAGCAGTCCAATAGAGAATGATAATAATTTTGTTCCCGAAACATTCAAAACTACTCTCACCAATCCTCTATTTGAATTCGACTCTGAATTCACTTTGATTTCTGATAATCCGCTCTTTGATATTCAGAATGAGGATTGTGATGAGTCCCAAATGGAACAAGAGTTCACAGATTTACATCTTGTGAAAGATTCTCTTCATGAGGAGTTCTCCGGTGAACTCACTCATCATATCATGACTCCTCCTGAGTTTGATAGCCCGGGGGGAGATGCACTCAATCATGAGAATTTGCAAATTCCCACCCACCCTCCCGAGATGTTTTCGAGCTTAACCTTTGAAATCCAAAATCAGGCTAATGAGCCTGCTCTCGAGGAAGAAAATCTTATCATGATTTTCATCATGGTTTTCTTCCTTTTCTTCACCTACAGGGTGACTTCTCCTGTTCTTCACTCCTTCGGAAATGAAGACATTATCTTTGACCCCGGTATTTCCATATATCATTCTTTTGAGCCAGGGTCTGTATATCTCATCGGTGTGGAACTTTCACGTGCTTCAAATGTTTATCCAAACATCTTGAATGAAAGTCCGATGGAGATTGTTTCTTCCACATCATGCTTCCCCAAGGACAAATGAATTCGGGGTCGAGTCAAGCTAGCGACTCGGTAAACAAAAACAGTAGCATGCTTATAGGGTTTTCACCCTAAGTGTGGGGGAATTAACCCCACTATGGTTACCAAAATAAAGTGATAAAAATAGTGTTTTCCACATTTAGCTTGTAATGTTGCCCTTTTACGTTCAAGGAATCGGCATAATAGCCAGGACTTTGAATATTGAGGACAATATTCATTCTAAGTGTGAGGGGGTATTTCGCTATTCTAGCTAATTTTGTCACATTTTACTATCTAGTACCCCCGTTTTTGACCAAAATTTTTTAAAAAAAAATTCACTAAAGTTCAAAATTTTTTGTGGTTATCAGTCCGTCATGTCTAAATGACAAATGGATTGGCTAGTCTAGGAGCAAACGGCTCTTGGTAAAGACATCTCAAACCCGCTGATGGCTTGCAATTTGCCAAAAATTGTATGGTAAATCAACTCGCCATATCCCATAAAGCGAATGAGTTGGCTAGCCCGGAAGATTATGGCTTGTAGTAAAGGCCGTGGAAAATCCATACTTGGTAATCAGCTCACCAAGATGTTGACTTAGTCCATCAAGAGTTGGCTAGTCCAGAAGCAAACGGCTTTTGGTAAAGACTAATCAAATCCGTTGACAGCTGGTGGTTTGCTCAAAATCACACGGTTATCAGGTGTGCCACAGTTCTTACATCTGGCTACTCCAGAAGTGATGGCTTTTGGTAAAGAGTTTTTCAAATCCATCAAGTTTTTCTCAAAAGATTGCTAGGGACTAGCAATGTTTTAGTGTGGGGGATTGATGAGTGTGTAAATACTCATCATTTTTACCTTTTCTGAGCTGCCAAAACATCTAAAAACACTCAATATTGTATCAAAATAGTGAAAATATCTCAGGAATGTGTTTTATATGTTTCAAATGCAAAACAATCAAAAACAGATGAAAAACGTACAAAGTTTGCAAAATTGGCAGTTTCAGTCCCTCAACTTTCAAAAGTTGTCAAATCTAGTCCCTGGTTGTTCTAAAAACTTGAAAAAGTCAGCAAAGGTCCTTTTAAATCAAAAAGTTACATAATTAGTCCTTTGGAGCAAAGTTTCACAAAATATCAAGTTTAGTCCCTGAAGTTTGGAAAATTGTCAAAAATGGTCCCTGGGATATTAAAACTTTGAGAAAAACAAATTTTGTCCTTGCACTTCTAATATTTTGCAGGAATGGTCCTTGATTGGAAAGTTTAGTGAAATTACATGTTTGGTCCCTGGAGTTTGAAGATTTGGCGGGAAAGGTCCCCGGATATAAAAAATGGGAAATTATCAAAAGTGGCCCTTGTACTATTCATGAATGAAAAATATGGTCCTTATGATAATCTTTGGAGAAGTTACAAATTACACCCTTCATTTTCAGAAAATTACAATTTTGGTCCTTGTGTAACAATAAAACCAAACGGATCCCTTATTATTATTAAAACTCCAACCCAAGTCCAAACACAAACCAAGCCCACCCTTTTTATTTTTACCCAAGCCCAGCCATTTCCCCAGCCCAAAATAAAAAACCCAACACCCCCGTTTAATAAAAACGGGGTCAAACCATTTGACCAAACCATCTTCCCCCTCAAAACCACTCCCCCTCCCCTGCAATACCACCTCCACCATCACCACTTGGCCTCTGCCAACCCACACCCTTATCCCTTACCACATCCCAAGGACATTTAATGCCGCCCCCCCCCCCCCTATGGCTACAAACAGGTCAAATTGGCATTAACCAATTTTCCCGCCAAACTGAGTGAAAGGACAAATCTCATCCAATTGATGAGATTATTGGTGGGATGTCATCAGTGGGACCTACAGAGCTCCAAGGGTCAATAAAAAGAAGAAAAAATCAGAAGTGAAGAAGTATCTAGGAGTAGTGTAATTTAGGTCACGTATGTAGTGTAATTTTATTTTAAAGTTGTATTTTTCAGTTAAATTAAGTTGTTCTCAGTTAATTAAATGTATTTTGCATTATCTTAAACCTTAAATTTCAGTATTGCTCAATAAATTCAGATTTGGCAATCTTAAGTGAAACTGACAATTTCACTTAGTGTTGTTAAAAATTGTTAATCAGTGTTTATTTAAGCTGATCATAGCTCACTTACAAGCTTTCTTAAGTTTTCAATCCGTTAGAATCAGTTTAGTTCAAGTTTACATAAATTACTCTAAAATCAATAAAAATAGCTCAATAAATAAAAAATCAGTATAATTGAAAGATAAAGATTGGAGCAGTGGTGATATGGATAGCTGTGGTATTAGTTACCTTAAGGGAGGTGTAGGATTAGTTCATTGTCCTTGGTACCTATTCTCTCAAATGGATCAGTTGTGAGTTCATGTTTTCACATTATTGCTTATACTTGTTCTTGTAACTTTCACTATATTGTTGTTGTTTAGATTAGCTTCTTTAGGATCTATATAGGTTGTTTGATACTTAAAATCAGTAGGTTTTAGGTAAATCTAATAGTAGTAGTATTATGTAGCAGTTATGAGGGTGTTTGGATTTGCTAGTTTGGATAGGTCTAGGAAGGTTTTGTTGGAAGATTATGGTTTAGTCATGTTCATTTAGGTTATGTTAGGTCATAAAAAGTCTCAAAATCAAGTCTCTTTTCCAAAAAAGTCAATATCACATAACTTCCACCACCACAGTTAACTGTGGTGGTCATTAAGCCCACAAACCTCTTAACTAGCTTGTAACTTATAGCTTTAGATTAGTTTAACTTTATTTTGTCCTATTACATGTTTCTAAGCTCATTAGATTAGATCAAAATTCAAATAAGTCAAAATCCCAAGTTTTCTCAAAAAGTCAAAACTTAACTTGTGCAGAAAAACCAAAAACTCCAAGATTTTTATAGAATTTTGTGGTTAGATCTAGGGCTTGAAATTGTTAGGAAATGTAGTCTACCAGCTCAACTCTTGAATCCCACCTTCCCCATATTTTTGAGATTTTTCCTCTGGGCCCCACAACCCAAGAAAGTAGGCTGCAGGGGTGTTTGTTTGCCCTGCTGCAGCAGTTAAGCAGCCAAACCATCACCTTTGGTGGCTCATTGTGGCCACCTCAGTGGGCCCCACTACCCCATCTTTGTTCCTTTCAACCCCCCTCCTACCCCTTTTCATGTTTTGACCTTGGGTTTGACCTCAGACATAGTGGACCCCACCTGAATCAACCAATGAAATCTGTCCCATTTTCAGTTTTGAAATAAATAAGCCAAGTGCTTTTTGTGGCTTAATTGCTTATTCTGTGGATCCCAAGTACCTTTTCCAGCTTAATCATGTCCAAATAAGTTATTTGGATCAGAATCATCCATAGTGGGCCCCACTTAAGCTTATTTGAGCTTATTTCCTTCTTTGGTCAACAAAAGTCAACTGTGAAGCTAATAAGCTTCCACAGTGCTTATTTTTAAGTTCCAAAAAAGTTGTTTTTACAAAAGTTAGTTGTTTTTAGTTGTAAAATAGTTTTGTAAAAGAAAAATCCAGAAAAGTCAATTTAATTTTAAGTGATAGTTTCTATTTAATGTAATTTAAATTTAAATTTTCATTTGTATATTTTTATTAAGTAACCTACATTTTTATATTTTTATTAATTTCCTTTAATGTTAAAGTAATTTTAATAATTTTCTCAGATTTTTATTTTGTCATTTAGTATTAATTAGAATTAATATTAGTTTTATCAATAATTGATTAATAATTAAGTATTAAATAGCATAATTAGTTTTTATAAAGTAACACCTAGTTTTTATATTTTTCCTAGCTTTTAAATGTTATAAAATAATTTTAGGAATTTTTCCATAATTTTCTAAGATAATTTAGTATTATTTATAATTTAAATTAATTTAAATAGTTTAATTAAGATAATTAGTTTTTAATTAATAGAAAATCCATAAAAAGACAAAAATATTTATTTTTAATATTTATACTTTCTTCAAGTTCATTTTAAGTTTTATAAATTATTTTTGCAAGTTTTTAGTTTAATTTGTAGTGTTTATCATTTTTAGTTTTATTTAAATTAGGATTAATTTACTTTTTAAATAGTTTTAATTAATTAAATAGTATTTAAATATTAAAATAATCATTTTAATAATTTCATTTTCATTTTAACTTTTCATTTAATTTTAAGTTTGTAAAAGTTTCATTTTTACCCCCTGTAGTTTATTTTCCTTAAAACTCACCTTTTTCTCAGCACGCAGTCGTGTCTGATTTTAATTTGGTTTACGTTTATACGTTTCTGTTTCCCATGATTGTTAATACAGTTATTCCTAATCATTCCAGTAGTGTAAACAAATCCAAATCATTATCTGGTTACTTCCCATTCAATTCACCCGATCATATGCCCGTTTTTGATACCATCCACACCTCGTCGGGACATAACGACCCGGGGAAACCCTATATTCCACGGAGCATTGACTCTAGGCTGTTTGACCTTGTTGACCATTCCTTGGTCAATATAAGTTGACCGTTTGGAGCCAATCATTATCAGTCCGCCATGTCTAAACGACAAAAGGATTGGCTAATCCAGGAGCAAACAGATCTTGGTAAAGATACATCAAATCCGTTGACGGCTTGCAATTTGCCCAAAACTGTATGGTACCTCAACTCGCCATGTCCTAAAAAGCGAATGAGTTGGCTAGCCCGCAAGATTATGGCTTGTGGTAAAGGCAGTAGAAAAACCATAATTGGTAATCAGCTCACCAAGATGTTGACTTTTGTCCATCAAGAGTTGGCTAGTCCAGAAGCAAACTGCTTTTGGTAAAGACGAATCAAATCCGTTGACAGCTGGTGGTTTGCTCAAAATCACATGGTTATCAGGTGGACCATAGTTCTTACTTGAACGGATACATCTGGCTACTCCAGAAGTAATGGCTTTTGGTAAAGAGTTTCAAAATCCATTAAGTTTTCAAAACAGTTTATTGCTAGGGACTAGCAATAGTTTAGTGTGGGGGATTGATGAGTGCTCAAACACTCATCATTTTTGGTCAAATCTGAACTGCAAAACATACAAAAACACTCAGTAATGCATCAAAATACTGAAAATATTTCAAAATTGTGTTTTATATGTGATGCAAAAAGAGTAAAAACAAATGAAAAACGTACAAAGTTTGCAAAATTGGCAGTTTCAGTCCTCCAACTTTCATAAAATGTCAAAACTAGTCCCTGGTCATTCAAAATATGGAAAATTATCACCAAAGGTCATTTTAAAATCATCAGTTGTCATATTTAGTCCTTTGGTGAAAAATCTCAAAAGTTTTGGAAAATTACAAGTTTGGTCCCTGTATTTTGAAACTTGGCAATTTTTGTCCCTGGGAAATAATTTTTGGATAAAAAGTCAACTTAGGACCTTGGGAAGTCACAAATTATCAAAAACAGTCCTTGGAATGAAAGTTTGAAAGAATTTGCATTTTGGTCCCTTAAGTTTCATTAATTGACAGTTTTAGTCCCTGAAGGACCAAATGTGAAAAATCTCAATTATTATACATGGACTATTCATACATGGCAGGATTACCCTTGAAATAAGTTTGGAGACTTGGCAAAACAGCCCCTTGGAATTTCAGTAATTTACATTATGGTCCTTGTGATTAATAAAACAACCAATTGGACCCTTTGTTATTCAACCTATAAGCCAAATCCAAATAAACAACAAACCCAAAAGCCTGATCCAAGCCCACTCCCATCCTAGCCCACTAACCTAATAAACCCAACAAACCACCCCCGTTTTTATAATAACCTTGGTCAAACCCAAGGTTGACCCTTCTCCCTCCTTCCCAACTTGTCTGCAACATCACTGCCACACTCAAACTTTCACCAAACCTGCTCACCAACCCATTCCATGATTCCCATTAGCCCCCACATAACCCCAATGAGCATTTATTACTCCTTAAAACCCTCCAAGTAACCTCCCAGTTGCAAACTAAGATTTCCCGCCAAAACACAATCAAGGGCCAAGATCAAAAGCTCTCATCCAATGGCTAAAATTGGAAGTGGGAAAGTCAAGCAAGGACACCAGGACTTATTTAAGTCATAAAAAAAGGAAAAAGAAGCAGTAGGTAGTGTAGTGTAGTTTATGAGTAGGTTTTCCATGTCGTTTTAATTATGCATCTATTTTCAGTGTAACTTTATGTTTCTAAGTTGTAATCCCATCATTTCTAATGTATTTGAAACCTATTCCAATCTTTTAATTTAAATTTGCTTTTGAAAATTCAAATTTGGCAAATTTAAGTGGAATTGACAACTTCACTTGATTCTGTCATATTGTTGTTGTTTTATGTTTCTGCAAGCTCAGCTCACTTTACATGATAGTTTGTTAAAGCTTTCAAGTATTTGCAATCAGTTTCCAGTAAAATATCAAAAATACTAAAAAAATAGTGTAAAATAGAAAATAAAATAAAAAATCACAAAAATAAGAAGAAGAAAGGCAAGTTGCTAGTCATTTTGGATTCTCATGGTAATAGAATCTCAGGGGAGATGTTAGGGTAGGTTTGGTTCATGGTTCTTGGTCTTGAATGCTAACAGTCCTTTTGTAAGTCTCACCCTCATTTTATGCTTTCTACTGTAGCATTGCTTGATAGGGTTTATTTTATGTTAATTTTAGCTTAACCTAGTCTATTATTGCTTATTAGATAAGTTTTTGTCCACTTCTCATACTTGTGCCTAGACTTCATAATGTTTTCATGATTAACTGATAAAATGGTATTGTGGATGATTATGGTTAAATGATGTTAAGATTGATGTTTCTGAGCTAAATGGAACTTATTTTATCATGATATAACAGTGAGCTTTGGTATTATTATTTGAAATCATCATTTACTTTGAAAATCTTCAAATTCAGTTAGTATAAGGGGTGTTTGGTAGAAGCTGTTTCAAGGCACTCAGAGTTGTTTCAGATGTTGCTTATGATGGATACATGCTATCATAGTTATTATTATGTTACTTTAGTCACTTAAACCATGTCTCATTTGTAAAAAAGTCAATCTCTTAGTGCAACCTTACTTATCTGTTCACTGTTGAGATTTAGGGGTGATCGTGTCATCATTTCAACTCATAAACTGGATTTTAAGCATAATTTAGTTTACTTATAGCTTATTCTAACATGTTAAATTAGAAGGATAGATTAGAAAGTCACAAAAGTCAAGATTTCAAATTCAAGCAAAAAGTCAAATTGCCCCCTTAGTACAGAATTGCAATTCTTGCAAGAATTTTAGGGATTTGTGTATCAAGATTCAGCCCTTGAGCTTTTGATATTTTGTAACCGCCCAGCTCATCTTTGTAATCCCACTTGTGTTTTATTTTTGTGAATTTTACTGAGGGCCCCACCTTCACCCAAAGTAGGCTGCAGGGGAGGGTATTCCCCTGCTGCAGCAGCACCTCAGCCATCACCACCACTTTGGTGGTGGTTTCTGGCCACCACAGTGGGTCACACAAGCCCCACTTGGCTTCTTTCAACCCCCTTCCTGGTAGCCTTTTAGTTTTTACCATAAGTTTGACCTCAAACCTTCTGGGACCCACCTGAATCAACCCCTCAACCTTGTCCAATTTTCAGTTCTCAAACAAGACAACAAAGTGCTTATTTTGTTTTATTTGCTTATTCTGTGGTACCCTTTTGCTTTTTCCAGCTTAAACATGTTCACACAACTCATTTGAGCCAGAATCACTCATAGTGGGTCCACTTAAGTCCATTTGAGCTTATTTCTTGTTTTGGTCAACAAAAGTCAACTGTGGTGCTAATAAGCATCCACAGTGCTCATTTTTAAAATGTAAAGAAGTTGTTTTCATAAAAGTTGTTTGTTTTTAGGTTTAAAATAGGTTTGTAAAAGAAAAATCAAGAAAAACCAATTTAATAATAAGTGATAGTTTCTATTTAATGTAATTTAAATTTTAATTTTCATTTTTAGATTTTTATTAAGTACTTGGCATTTTGTATATTTTTATTAATTACCTTTTATATTAAAGTAATTTTAGTAAATTTCTCAGATTTTTATTTTGTCATTTAGTAATTATTAGATTTAATATTATTTTTCTTAATTATTAATTAATAATTAAGTGTTAAATAGCATAATTAATTTTTATAAAGTTACACCTAGTTTTTATATTTTTCCTAGCTTTTATATACTATAATATAATTTTAGGAATTTCTCTAGAATTTTTACTGTTCATTTTCTAATTTTTATAATTTAAATAGTTTAATTAGTAATTAATTAATATTTAATATAATAATTAGTAGAATAGTGTAAAAACTTATAAAACAAACTTTTTATAATTTTTTAGGATTCCTGTGATGGTTAATTAGATTTGTAAAATTTTTCTTAATTTTCTAAGTTAGTTTGTTATTTTTAATAATTTAAATTAATTAAAATTAGTTAAGTAATTAATAATTAGTAATTAATTAATAATAAATAATTAATTAGTGTAAAAAATAATTTTAATTTTCTAAAAATTTTCTTTTATCTTTAAGTTTGTAAAAAAGTCATTTTCACCCCCTGTGGGTTTTCAGATTTCAGTTTTCACTTTTTATTTCGTACTTTCACGTAAATTTAAATTGAACTTACGCGTTTTTAGGTTTTAAACGTTTCTGGTTTTTATACTTTCATAATCTTGTTCATATAGCTTATTTAAGCTATTTCATTGTATGTTCCTTAGTTCAAATCAATCACAAACCCTTTCCGTCCAAATTCACCCGATCACAGACCCGTTTGATAACCATCCACACCTCGTCGGGACATAACGACCCGGGGAAACACTATATTCCGCGGAGCATTGAGCCTAAGGAGTTTGACTATATTGACCACATCCGTGGTTGACTTTAGTTGACTGCTTTTGCCTCAATCAAATATCAAAAACTAAACAATAGAAATCGTATCCGTTTCGATTTGCATGATGTTCCTAACTGTATTATATATATATATATATATATATATATATATATATATATATATATATATATATATACTAAAAATGATTTGGTTAGGAACAGTGATTATGTTCCTAAGAAATTTACAAAAATGGTCCCTCAAGTTATCTGTAAATGGCAGAGTTAGTCCCCTGTTACCGAACTTTTGCAAATTTAGTCTTTAATAACAAAAATAAATTTTTTTTTACGTTCGTTTTATTCCGAGTTTAAATTAAACACAACATTCCCGCAGCAACGCGCGGGTGCCCCGCTCGTTATATCCAAAACCAAAAAAATTGAATCCTTTGCTTGCACGTTCATCGAGAAGGCAACAATATTCTATCTTCTGAATATGTAGTCTTCGAATCTAAAGGGTGTCGGCTGTTTTATATGATAGGGTTAGACGGGGCGGTTTAGGGAGGCGGCTCAACTTAGCCACCTAGGTTTGAGGATCAGACCCGCTCCGATAACATGTTAGACAATAGAAACGTAGGCTATAATATTTATTCGTCAGGTATTTATAAAGCAATATACCTGAAAATTCTAATGGACCCAACCCACAAGTCGGGTTTGGGCCAACTAACTTATTCATCTAATACAAATTTCACGATACGACCATGATCATTAAAATGCCCTTGCTTTCTGCCTTTCTCCCTACTATCTACATAAGATTGATGATCAAAAAGTTGAAAACATGTATAATGTACTTCCAATTCGTAACTTGCTACATGCACTTGATGAATATCCAAACTCATATAATGCATTTTCACTTCACATGCTAGATGCTAACATTTTGCATTTCCCATGGAACCTTCTGATACATTATTAGTTACGACGTCATTACGAAGCTTGACAAAGATGAAAGCTAGCTATATGGTAAAATGGGCTATTATTACCGGTAGATTATGTGTTAAATGAATTAACGAGCTCCTGATTTACTATTTGATATATGTAGTTTTCAAATTAAATCAAATATAACATGTAAAAAACAGCATATATGGGAATGGGACCAGAAAAAACAAACATTCGAGAGGACGTGAACATATCAGGTGGAGCATGTTGCAAGGTATGTAGGACGAACAAAATCTCTTAAGATAGAATATCAGGTGGAGGTAGTTGCGTGGTAGGGTAATATTGGGACTTCTACTATCATCTTTACATGTATCTATATTGTGATAGTATATGAAAAATTTATGGACCTATTATTTATATCTATACTACTATATAATGCATTTGGGACTATTTTATAATCAGAAAAGTTTAAAAGTTCAAACTTTTACTTGCTTATTATGAAATGAGTTCAAAATTAATTAGTTAAGAAGCATGTTTGTTATCAAGTTTGTTAGGAAGCAAATTGGTTAAGAAGCAGGCTGGTTGTTCAAACTAAAATTATTTGGCTGAATAATCTCTATCATCTCTATTTATGAAGACAACTAAATGTGTAACCGAATAACCGAATAACGCAAAATATAGTCACAGATACCCGTCGCCGCATTGCGCGAGTACCGTTCTAGTAAAATTTTAGATGTTTTTAGCATAGTTTGAAGTTTGAACACATATATTTGTACTTTGTAGCAAATGAGCTAAGATGGATGAATGGCCGGCTAATGATATATTTGTATGAAAAATTATTTGAGTGCTTAAAATTTACTCTTAAAACTGGACCGTACATTTAAAAAAGAGTATTGTTAGGGGTAACTCTTATAGGTTAGTGGCACACCATAAGTCATTTTTACCCACTCTGTCTACTCCGTGAACAGGAAAATACAGTTTTTTACTGTTTTATGTTCCATATTTTCTGTTTGTTAATACTTTTAATTTATCAAACTTTATATTTTTTGTTCAGTACTTTCAGTTCTGTAATTTTATAATAAAAACAAAAGTATTAAAATACAAATTTTTTAAAATAAAAAGAAGGGGGGATGCCAATATCCATTTACGGAGGGTATGTATAACCAACCCCTTAAAAATTTAATTGGGGGGAGATGATGAATTGCCGGGTAATGATATATCTGTATGAAAAATGATTTGGATGCTTAAAAGATATACCTAAAATTAAACATAAAAATATAATTGATGCATCTGAAAAATTATATATCACCAATCATTAACATAATATACCATATGATCTATCTTATTTGCATTATTAATGTATTAGATTTTCAGACCTGTTCGACAAACGAGATAGTTTTATGAGAGAAACGGTTATTTATAAAGCTTCAAACAAAATAAATAATAATCACTTCCGATTGGTTAATAGATAAAGATAAGTAAAATTGTGTCATAACAATTTGTTGTTAAAAGTTAACCAAATTGAAGTATAATAATAATAATAATAATAATAATAATAATAATAATAATAATAATAATAATAATAATAATAATAATAATAATAAATAAATAAATAAATAAATAAATAAAGATGATATTTTTAAAACTTATTCACATTTTGATTAATTCGTAGATTATATAATTCTAATTATATTATGATTATTCATGTTAAGTAAATGTGCAAATTTTACATTAAAATCTTAAACTATTATACCTCATACATGGTTTTACATAAATAATGAATGTTTGAAGTATTTAAAAATATTATGTATTTATAATCGTATTAATTGTAACAAAAAGACGAACATAATGAATAGAATTTTGTATACTAAAAATTCAAATTAGTATGTGCTTTGTTACATATTTATGTCAATTTTTATTATATTTAAATGTCAATTGTTATTAAATTTTTAAATGTAAATAGCATTAAAAGTTTAATAGTTAAAGGGTGCGAAATAAAATATTTGTGAAATATATTAAGAAAATAATTAAAATTTATTTAAAAGTATGCGTACATCTTTTCCACCTTGGCAATTGGCATGCAAAATCTTTCCTTCTTGTTTAGTCACACATGACGTCATTGTCTCAGTCATATTTGTCAAAACCCTCTATTATATACTACCTCCGTCCCATAATTATAGTCCACTGTTGACTTTTTAAGTCTTTGTTTTGCAATTTTGACCTTAAATAATTTTATTTGTGTTATATACAATGTTGCAAAAATCGTGAATCGGTCTCGAGGCGGTCGGGGGCCGAGTTGCGATTTTTGGCCGATTAATCGGCCGATTTTCTTGACTCGGCCGATTAATCGGCCGATTACCTTGGAATTTTCTACAAGTTCCAGGGCCGAGGCCGATTAATCGGCCGCCTCAGCCGATTTTTGCAACACTGGTTATATATTAATTGATGCAAAATATATGAATGGATTGAGTTTTTAATATATTTTCTATTGGTATAATTTTTATCAAGTAATATATAACACAAATAAAAACATATAAGGTCAAAGTTGCAAAACGAAGACTTAAAAAGTCAACAGTGGACTATAATTATGGGACGGAGGGAGTAGTAAGTTTAGATACCCAAATGTGCAATGTAAGTCTATTGTTTAATTATATCAAACTAGTTATAATACCTGTGCACGCACAGGGTTTTTAAAATTTTGTTTTAATTATGTATTATTATCGATTAAGAAATGAACCACTTAACATGTTTCAAATAATTTTACTTGGTAGACTAAAAATATATGTATATGTTATAACCTACTTATTATTTTAGGAAAATGCTTTTGGATTAAAAATTATATTTTATTATTCAATTAAATCACATGATAATACTTGACTTGCATGAGATGTTAGTGATATATGCTTTTAGTTTTGCAAACCCGTGCTATCAATTTACGATGTGTTTTGTAATTGTGCTATTTTTTTACTTATATTTTCGTTAAAATATGTAACATATTTAGATAGCTTTGAAGATTGATTCATTTCCTTAATTATGAATAACCATCACATCATTTTGACTAATGTACCTTTTTGTTTGAAAAGTTGTATTTTCATACGTTTGTGTTATTTATTTCTCATGTTTGATCATAAAATTACCAAAATAACATAGATGCTTATACTATAGCTTCTTTATTACATAAAGAGAAACGAAAAAAATATGTAATGGGAAGAACTCAAATTTAATCTTACGTTTATGTATAATGTATAAGAATAATTTTTCTCTAAGCTCGAACTATATAAGGAAATTATTATTACTTGTATAAGTAAATTATAAATGCATGAAAAAATGACAAAAAAATATATTCGCAAGTCTTTTAAGATTGTTTGAATCCTTACCGACCTTTCACTATAATGCAACTTTCTTTACAATTGGTCTAAATCATCAAGGTAAAAGACACCCATATTTTAAACCGTTGGTTGACACTTATAGTGTTATCAATGATAGCAAAGACCTGCCGAGTTTCATTAACTCATTCAAAGACAAATTACACTCCGAAAAGAATTCCTACCATAAAATTCCCTATATTGGCACTAAAACACATATTTGGTATATTAAAATACATTCATGTATTATCTAAATCAGCAACTCAATTAAATTATACATTCATAACTTGAGCAGGCGTAGAAAATCATTCCACGACAATCAAGTGTTGATACTTAATCCTCCTCTAAAAAACGCACACAACAAATTGCATTACACTTTAGTTTGTGCGATAAGATAATAAAACTGCAAAAACCACTAATGTGTTGCATTATAGTGAGGATAACAACAAAGTTAGTCACAAAATCAAATAAGAAAACTTCATATTAGAACTAAAGGGGGTGTTTGGTTACGCTTATTAAAGGTGCTTATTGGCTTATTCAATTACCATAACACAATAAGTGTATGATAAAGCTATAAGCTTTTTTTAGAAGCCTAGTGAAAAACCTCTGAACTCACAACGAATTCAATTATAGCTTAGCGTGTTTATATTAAAAACACAAATATTAAGTGTAGAAGTTTTCACCAAAACATAAAAAAGAGTTACTAAAAGTTGGTGTGTATAACAAAAAAGTTAAACCATAAAAAAGTTACTAAATACTATCAGTTAGATAAGGCATAAGCCAAAGTTCTGTTGAGGTCTCTTTCAGATTCTATTCAGTATAGTAACGTAATAAGCTGATTAAAACTATATATTCTTGCTGAAAAATTCTCATGTACATAGTTTTAATTCGTTTACAACGGCCAACAATTACAATTTTTTTTATTATTTTTTATTTTTTTTAATAAAACATCATGTCAATGAATAAAGTTAAGGAAAACACCTACGTTTTTTTATTTTTTATTTTATTTTATTTTTAATTTTTTTAGGAGGTGATTGTTATCAAATAAGAATTGTGATGGGTGTATTTTTTTTTAATATAATTTAAGGAAAACACCTTCTATATTAAACAATGACTATCTAACCCATGTGTTTGTTTATTTTTTTTAATAATTAGCTTTGTATAATGTTTTTAACTGACAGACAGGTTGAGGTTGAGGTTGAGGTTGATTTTGATGTTTAACTTTAACTATTGATATCATGTTCTATAAAATGTGTGAATTTAGTAGCACATAATGAGCATTGATAAAGTTAAAATATGCTCCGTAAAGTTTTTAAAATGTTTTTATGGATATCCATATACAAATTTTAAATAACAATTTCATGAGTCGTTGTTATAAGTAGAATCGTGTATACTTATTTTCATATCACAGTATCGTGCTTATTATTTGATATTTATATTCACGTTACTAATAATTTAGCCGTATTTCAACCCCGTGAACGTATAAATTAAACTTTTAAATAGTACCATGAGTTTTTATTTAAAAAAATATTTAAATGGATGAAAGTTTAAAACTAACATTAATTTAAAAAAATATTTAACGTATATTAAAACTAATTCGCATATTTACCAAATGAGTCCTTATTTAAAAAAATTATTATAATGAATGAAAGTTTAAAACTAACATTAGTTTAAAAAAAATATTTAACATATATTAAAACTAATTCGCATATTTATCAAATTTTGTAATTTTAATGGATTAAAGTCTCATGTAATTTTAAACAAAGTTACTATTATAAAGTATAGGGGGTATAAAGTGTAAGGGGTTATTTGTGTTTTTTATAAAGTTATTAAAAAACATGGAAACTTGTAATTTTACACTTTACTCTATATAAATTATTTAAAATTCAATCACTAAAGTTTTATTAATTACTTCATCTTTTTTTAAGTTTTTGTTTTTCATAAATTTGACACTTATATTTTTATACATTTTTTTTCTTAACCAAATTTTCCATCAAATTTATTAAGTTTGACCAAAATTAATTTAATTTTGACTTTTTATTGACCAATCACGTTGCTCGATTTCGCCTACGTGGCAAAATTGAGCTCTGCTATTGGTCCAATTTGTTTTTCAATGAAAAGGGATTTTCAAAAACACTACAAAATAATGTAATTCTTTTATTATATAAAAGACTAATAGCCGTCAATCTAGTGAAAAATATGACATCATTATCTCAGTCATATTTGTCAAAACCCTCTGAAATTTTTTGTTTTCTTATTTGTAAAAGGATAAAATTTAATTGCAAGAAAGTACAACAACTGTCAGTAACACAAAATATAACCATTGGTCTAGTAAGTAAAAACATCCTACCAACCACTAAAACTTTTCAAATTAAAATGTGACACGAATCGAAATCTTAATAAAGTCGCACAATCGATTTGCGACAAAAAACAATTTTGAAAAGTAATTTTTTTGTTGTCCATCTAGTGGACCGTCTTTTGACAATTTTCTCTTTGTTATAAAGGTTAAACCCATAACTATTGAAGTTAATAAATATTATAGGCAAGTAGACATATAAAATACAATCTATATATGTTGGAGCCTATAATGCATGATGTTATAAAGGTTAAACTTAACCCATAACTATGTAAGTTAATAAATATTATAGGCAAGTAGAAATATAAATACAATCTATGTGTTGGACTTGGAGCCTATAATATATGATGTGTACACACGAGAGCTAGCAAACATAATTAAAGACAACACAAACATTTTCTCTACTTGTTAATGTTATGGCCTACAATATTGGGGCTATTTCGTTATCTCTTACACTGTGTTCTTTAATTTACTTTTTGAAAGAAATGGAATGGAAAGTATGTTAGAGGAAGGGAAGGGGATGAAAAGGAAAGGCAGCTGTTTCTTTAATTTGTATTCTCGAATCAAAAAGGAAACGGAAGAAAGCAAATGGGTGTTATTGACTTTCATGTCCTCGATTAAAGATCAAATAAAATAATTTATCACATTTACCATCTTGCCCTTCCTTTTATTTACATTCACTTATTTTTTGAGGTTATATTTGGCAATAGATTAGTTTTATATTTACTTGTTTCTCTTTCATCAGATTTCATCCCATAAATGAGATGGAAGATTTGAGGGAAAAATACACTAGCTTCCCCCCACTTTCATCCGTCCCCACCCACTTTCCTTTCTCAAAAAAAACTTAAGAACACACAAAAAAGTTAGTTTGTCTCCATTCCACTCCCTTTCTTTTCTAAATTTAAGTGGAGAACACAGTGTTACTCTTAGGAACAGCTCAACTCTATCTCTGTGTGGGGTATATTGTTGAACGGGCTAGATGTTGACATTAACGTCTGTTTGTTTAATGCATGAATTGAGAGAAACACGGCCATGCATGTCCTGAAGTGTTGTGATGGTTCTATTTATGTTTGATTGGTATCTATGTCGTAAATCTTGATCAAGTAATGTATGACATGTTGGGCGTTATAATTTACCATTAATCGTGTTATTTGAATTAAGAAAAATTTGTTTATCCAAAGGCTACTCCGGATTGGAAATTTCCTCTAACGTTTGATTTTTCTCGAGTTTCAGACAAAAAGAAAAGAAAGAAAGAAAAAGAAAGGTAAAAAAAGTGAAACAATGAACATTTAGGAATTACATATGTTATCCAATTCGAGAAAAACAGAGAAATATAGTCTTTTCTTTTCTGGAGTTGTAGAGAAAGGAAAAAGTCAAAAAACAATAGTTATTGCCGTTTCTAACAAATAAGCAACATTTTACAGCCAATTTTCGTTTCTTTGGATTTTAAATAGATCAATGACTACCATTCTCTAACGTTTTTCTGTTATAGAGTTATGTGCAATGTATGTTATAGGCATGTTATAGGCGTCGTTACATCAGCTTTTACGATATAATATTCTTATATCATAAAATAACCTCCCCGACTACAATATGTTGTAAGCGCCAATAGATCTCAATTTTCATTTTCGTATTCATTTTCTTTAAATCTTACACATTTCATTTGAACTAAAATTCAAATACGATATATTAAAAATACGAATTAAACCGACATTAAAATACGATAAGACAAATACATAAAATTTAAAAACAAGCTAAACGTTGAACGATATTTTACTTGGATCTCTTCTTTCATTTTGTTGCTCAAAGTCATATCTTTTTCCGACATCCCCTCATGCTAGTAATAAGAAACTTCAATTCCTTGATTTTTTTAAGCAATGAGGAGGTCATCTTTTTTGCATGATCTTGTCGCATTTCCTATAGGATCATTTCCTTGAAAGCTTCTCTACTTGACGAAGATCATGCCATTGTTGTAGAGTCCGATTTTTTACTCTTGGAAGACCTTGGCTTGCCATGAGGACATGGTTCTGGATCATATCAGAATAGCTCATTCGGGTCTTCAACAGTTCATCATAATCAACCATATATAGGCGTCTTCCGGGAACAATGGCTTTGGCATTACGCCATTTCGGGTGATCTTTGAAGACATCACATGCATCATAATGGACAAACACAAACCCCAAAATATCTTGAAATTTTTTATAACCAGTTAACCACATTGAATTGCTTTCACCACTAAGATGTTCATATTCAGCGACAACTCCAGCAAACTTGTTGCAATCACGTGTCAACGTTGTTCACTTTCCCATGATTATATCCTTGGTACGGTGGAATGATGCATGTCATTTGTATTCACTTTGAATTTTTTTGCCAAAACGGTTTTGAATTTTGGTCTGTACCAAGTCTTGGGTCCTCGGATATTTGTCGTAAGTTTCCTCCAAAACTTTTTCTTCTTCCTAACTCGAAAGGGTGTGTGTGATGTCGGTTTTATTCTGTCTCGGATTTTGTACTCTTGCCTTTCCCTTTCCTTTTATGACAAGAGAAGTCTCGATTTGTGATATTTGTGGTGGTGATTGTGATGGTGGTTGTGTTGTTTGTAGTGGTTGTATTGTTTGTGAAGTATTACCGAAAGCTCCAAACTTGTGAAATTGGTATTGTTGTTGAAGTTGTAATAAAACCATTTGGTTAAAACCATCTTGGTTCATTTCGAAATTTTGTTGTGGGAAAACGGGTTGTGGAAAATATGGTTGTTGGGCAGCATATTCTGAAAATAAGGTCAATGGTATATGTTTTGAAGAAATAGAATTGGCGGATTATGGTGTATTCGGTTGTGAAGAACTCGAATTAGTGAACATAGAATGCGAGATGAATCATTCATTAGTCAATCATTGTTTCGGTTGCTTATTTTGGAAGAGATGATTAAATGTATGTGAAAGTGTATGAAATAAGTAAAATTGTAATTGTGCTTGGTTGTTTATTTATAAAGAGGGTATTTATTAAAAAAAAAAAAGAAAAGAAAAAAAAAAGAGTATTTAAAATATTGGCCGTTGCTTTCTTGGCAGTTGCACATTCAAATTCAAAAAGAAAATTTGGAAAATGGTTGCTATTTCGATGGCGAAACTACCTATAGCGCTATGGCGTGACTAGTGTAGTATGGCGCCACCATAGGTGCCCCAAAAGCCCTATAACGGACTTGCACCATGCACTCTTAGAAATATAATATCGTCTGGTTCAAACACCTTCATTCTTGTACCTTTAAATCGATTAGGGCTGGAAATTAGCAAAGTTAAGCTTAGACCAAGTTCATCAATGATATATATTGGGTTTCCATTTTTGTCAAGCCAACAATAAAATGACATGATGTTAGAAATATTTCAAGCGTAAAATTTATAAAAGGTCTCACTTATAACGTCAGACTACATGGAATGGCACAAAATTTGGTTGAATATATGAGAGTGTGGCTCTTAAGCGGGATTATGGTGAGGTAAACCCATGACGGGTCTACAAGGTTGGCGAGCGAAGGACCCAATTCGAATTGGATGGGTGTGCGGTGAAGAACTTCACCTAACAAAAAAAAAAAAAAATGTACGATCCCCACTTTTTGTTATTTTTGTTGTTGTTTATGAGTTTCTGGGGTATATTGTGAGATATGTTTGTATCAAGTGGGTTATTTTATGTGCTTGATTAGGTGGTGACAATTACCGCTAAAAAGTGAAATTAAGGTGATGTGTTGTATTACATTAAGAGGAAGAATTACTACTCCTAATATCGTTTTCTTTTAGCATTTCAATTAATGAATTAGGATCAAATAAAAAGAAAAATTAAAATAACAATGATAAGAATAAACCACAACCACTCATTTCAGATGCACCTACAAAACTAGATGCATCTCCCCTTAAAATTATTTATTTTATTTGAAATATATGGCTAGAAATTCTTTTTATTCATTTTGTTTTTGTTCTTCTTCTTCTTCTTACTGAATCACTTCCCGCAATTTTTGAACATTTATCAAAGCATTAAAAGTACGTACGGTGTTTTATGTTTTCCTAAGTAACCCTTCAAGCATTTGCATGTCAAGTAATAATGCACTACAAAATTAAACTTTTTCGTGTAATGAAGGCATACCTCAATAGGCCTAACTATCCGAAACAAACTTGTAGTATATATTCCATTTGATTGTAAAGGGAGAATAGGTGTATGGATCATTTTCTTTTAGTTCGGTTTTAGTTTTATACGAAGTACCTAGCAAATTTGAACCGACCAAAACACAAACACTAAAACAAACTAGATTAACGATAACAATTTGATTTGTTTCGATTTGAATGTTTGATAAGTGATCTAAATTCTTTAACTAAAACCAACTTCTATAATTGGAGATTAATTCCAATGTATACGTGTCACAGTTTCACGACCTTAAACTCCTAAAGTAAAAATTATATAAATCCGTAGATATCGCGTCAATTACCTTTCTAACGAGCTGATTGACTATATTGAATAACTCAATGACTCTTCGAAAAGCTGTTTTGTTGTGGTCATCCTAGCCACCACTTGGACCACAGTTAGGTACCATTACATTATATCGTACAAGTAATATAACAATTAAAACTCCGAAAAAAGACACCCGAGAAATCATCACTATCACAAATAGGAGTTTAGGAATTAGGATTACTTAGCCAGATTGGATCCACTATCCTATCTCTGCTTTATAATTAACTTTGTAATTTTCTCTTTCAGAGCATCTTTGTTAGCTTTGATAAAATTTTTGCTATTGAAAATATATTTTAAGAAAACGAATGTAACAAATAGTGGGGGAGTCATTGAGATTGTATTTGTGTGGCATGTAACTCATAAAGTCATGAAGACAAAAAGAGTTAAATGAAAAAAGTGATTGTCCATGAAGGAAGGCCGGCGTAGAAAGTAACCTTCCACCAATATATTCTTACAATTTCGGCTTTTTAAATTATGTATTAACTCATTTAGTTTTTTGGACCTTTTCATATGTGATTCTTAGACCAATTGGATAACACTAGAACTAAACAAATACATGTGATTGATGATCACAAGAAAGAAAGTGACCTCCAATCTTATCTACAAAAACAAAAACATTTGTTTTCATGCTATTTAATAATACAATAGATTGAGAGCCTCTTATTATTAGTGTTGTGGTTGTAGCTTATCTTACTGCCACTTAACTAGTGGGTGTAACCACCTCTAAACAACTAATCCATAACGTCTATTTCTCAACAACACACATGCAAGCATACAAATTTTTTATTTAATATAGGTTTGTGCCGTATCCATACATTGGTTTTATTTGTTTAATTGGTATGTTTGTATTAGCATTACAAAGTTTTACTTAATTTTTTTTATACAAAATGTATTTTTTTATTTTTTTCCTTGCATACTACGCTAGTATACAGTATCTAATTGTTTGTCTTTCTTTAAAGATTTGGATTGAGATCTTTAATGTGCGTATACATGTATAGACATAATTACACATATCTAAAGTCAAGGTTGCAGTTAGTGTTTTAGTTGTACGAATGTCATATGAAATTAAGAGCGTAAAAAGGGCCCTCCTAAAAGTCTACAAGCAACCATTTTTATTGGCGTAATTATCATGTAATTAATACTCCGTATACCGTTGGAGCTATGACTTTGGACTTTCATTAATTTACCATGAAAAAGGTTAGTTTTGCTTTTAAAAACGGGGTCATCTAAATACACCAATATAATTAGCTAATCATTGACTTGTATTAATTAATGACTACTTAATTAATGAGGCAAAGCAAATAAAGTGAAGACACTACTCATTCAATGTATATGAGAACCCGTGACTATTCTTAGTTATCATACTCCGTATTAATTATCATTATGTATATCAATCTCTACTTATTTTTTTCTTTTTGACTTTGTTCTCGTAATCAGCTAACTATTATTATATATATCATCATTTGTTATTTGTTATTTTTATTTTAAAATTTACTTATCTAGTTATACATTTATTCTTTACCTATTATATCATGGCAAGTGGCAAAAGTTAAATACAAATCTTATATTTGTCATATATCCAATAATCATTCATTTTTTTTATCAAGTAAAAAAAAAAAAAAAAAAGAAGGCCTTTCACCATTTTTTTTTTTAAATTAAACATCTCGCAAACCGTTAATCGTTACACGAAAAAAATTAAACAATCGGGACGAGAATTAAATTATCTTTCTATAGATATGCACTTCTATATAATTTCGACGATTTTTTTTTTTCCGCCCAGAAAAATCACATATGATTTGTGAAAATCACATGTGATTATTACAAATCACATGTGATTTTTCTGGACGGAAATTTTGAAAAAAAAATTTCATCGAAAGTATAGAGAAGCGCATATCTATAGATAGATGATTTAATTCTCGTCGCGATGGTGTATTTTTTTGAAGCTTGAAGATTTACCGTTTGCAAGGTATGTTTTTTTGAAAAAAATGAAAAATGAATTTTTATTAATTTAGATATGACAATGAACAAGAATTTCAGAAGTTAAAAAGCTATAAAACAAATTACTAGTAGATAATAACTTTATGCATTACGAAAATTTTAAGGAATAAATTTATCACCCAGTATTTTACATAAATATGGTAGAGTACCCGTATATCACGATGAAATAACTATACAAAAAAGATAGTTAGTAGTATTACGAACTTGTGATGATTCTACTACTTTTTAAATGACTATACAAAACAAGTGTAAGCCACATTATCGCTCTATCAATACAAATTTCTACTACTTTTTAAATAACAAGTTTATAATATTGCGTGTTTATCGATTTAAAACAAAAAAACACACGGTTTAAAAAAAAATCAACAAACAGTCCAATACAGGAAAAATGAGTTTATTAAGAAAGCTAGGTTGTATACAGAATGTCTTAAAATGTAATAGGAGAAAGGGTCTAATCAGTATTATAAAGTAGTATAGATTACAACTAATAAAGTTTAAGATACAATTTAATTAAACACAACAAACAAATTATGTAAGTCAACCATGACATGTAAAAAAGATATTAAACTTGAATATATATTCAATGATTGTACACTTTTATAATAAAAATAACAACTAACAAATAATGATATAATGAGTTGAGATCAATATAGATTTCATATTTGTCATATATCAAAAGAATCAATTTTAACAATTCATTTTTCATCTAAATTAATAAAAATCCATTTTTCATTTAAAAAAAAAAATACCTTGCAAACGGTAAATCTTCAAGTTACAAAAAAATACATCATCGCGACGAGAATTAAATTATCTATCTATAGAGAAGCGCAAATCTATAGATAGATGGTTACATTGTAATCAAAACATTTAGTGAATAATATTATTTGAGGGGAGAATTGTCATATCTGGTAACTTGAGATGAGGTAATATACTAATATCAATTTTGTGTTGCTATATTTTTACATAAATATGTTACTCGCGCATTGCAATGATGGTTACATTGTAATCAAAACTTTTAGTGAATAATATTATTTGATGGGAGAATTGCATATATACCCACTAAAACTTAAAAACTTGCATATTTCCTTAAAATACAAGTTTTCAATGCATGTTATACAATACAAGTTAAGCATGTTTTGAGTATATATGCAATTGACCCATGGTAAAAAAATTAAAGCGCATTAAAGGGTTGTGAATAAATTTGATGTCTAAATTAATAATTAAAATAAAAAAAAAGAAAAAAAAAGAAAAAAAAAAAAAAAGAAAGAAAAAGAAAAAAGACACCTCTATGATTACTACAGCAGTACAGCTACGCCTATGATCATGTTAGGATTTAAATCATGAGCCTTATTAATTACTTCATTTTCCTGTTGCAATTTACGAGTAAAATAAAGTTTACAATTATCAATATTAATTTTTTTGGTGTATTTAGTAAGACTCTTAAAAACAAGATAAAATTACACGGATGGTCTCTCTGGTTTACTTAGATTGCAAGTTTAGTCCTTAAGTCAAAATAAGTACACCGGACATTGTTGGAAAATACCTCGACAACAAACCCGAAGTTCGATCGCGGAACGCTAGATCGCGAGTTGTATCGAGCACACGAGTAGTAGACACGAGAGACTACAAAGAACCGACTAGAATATACACACGATATGTTAGAGTTTGACAATCAATATAGCATATACGCCGAAGCAAGGATCAATAATAACACGTATAAAGATAACTAAAACATAAATAAGAACATACCCGATGCACTTCAATAAACCTTAAACTTTGTGTAAAATAGATCAATGATAAACCCCTTACCGTTTTGTTTATCGATCTCTTGATAATTACTAAAGTAAGTAATTACCTCGTTCTTGTACACACAAACTACCAACGAATAAAGGTTTATGCAAGTAAACGAAAACACAAGTTTTTCTTATGAAAAAATCGATCCTAAACCCTTATGGGTGTGAGGGTCGATCGGCCAAGGAAAGAAAAGAGACAAGGAAAACTTTAGGGTTTTGTGTGTGTGCACAAGAGATGTTTAGGTTTAACCCCAAGGCCTTGTATTTATACTAGATGAATCCTTGGAGCACAAGAAAGCATGGGTCGACCCACATTGGGCCTAGGTCGACCGGCCATGCCCTTTCAAAGGGTATTCCGAAATCTTCTTATCTTCCAAATTACATTCTAGTCCTCGTTCTTTCATTCCTTAATAATAGTTAACACTTTTGTTTAATATTAACGATTATTTAGTCCCTCAAGTGTTTATAAATATATATATACGATACATATAACATATATATATTTATTTACTTTATTCTCGTTTGTAATGTGTGCAATCCCGAGGTCTCGGGTTCGATACTAGTCATTTACATGTTAATATTTATACGTAACTTTTAACAGCTCCCACTCGTATATCTATTAATAGTAAAATGACATTGGTTGGCGTCTTGCAACACTCCAATGCCCCCAGTTCGACCTGAGCTAGGTTTCCTAGAAAACCTTTAATGATTCATCATTATTATTATCCTTTCGCCTCTAATACTACATTAATAAAGATGTGAGGTTCTTTATTAAATTCTGTTTCTCGTCTCTTTATGATTGAACAAAATTACCAAAACATCTGAACGTATTCCAGATAGACTTTGGGCGTGGCCACGCAAACATTTTGTCAACCCTACGAGGGACCCAGCAGTATTAAACTTCTGAACAAATCAGAAGGAACGAATTCTTTCTTGACTACAAGAATAACCCATGAACTTTGTAACATTTTGAAAACAACCCTTATGACTTCCAATTACGGTAAGCGGTAGATTGCTCCACAAAATGCACTACATCCATGACACTTATCTGGTATCTCAAGTCTGAGGATAACTCTTAAATATGATTCTCACAATAAATTTAAATCATATTGTTGGGATAAGTCCAATACTCAATTCATTGAATATCATGTGAAATTGGTATGACTACGCATCAATATACTTTCAAGTATATCCTTAACCAATACTCAAAATTGTCTTAGTTTAATGATATTCCTATATCATTAATCGACAACGGACCATTTAGAATAATAAATTATTCATGGATCTTAAACATGCAAATATAGGATATATTATTAAGACAATGAATAAATAAACATAACCAATACTTCATTTCATTAAAATTAATAATTGTACATTACATCCCTTATCCAAATACTAATCACAAATGGGCATGAAACTATCAGCTAATTTAAGTCCTATTCCTTCAGCATGCTTATAAAGCTTGGTGCCAGGTAAAGGCTTCGTAAATTGATCAGCTAAGTTTTCATCTGTGTGAACTTTGAGCATTTCGATTTCACCTATTTCAACTTGTTCTCTGACATAGTGGTGCTTAATCGGGAAATGTCTGGTGCCTTTCATGATTCCAGGTTCATTGGCAAATGTAATTGCAGCTGAGTTGTCACAATACATTTTTTTAGGTCGCTAAATCGAAGGCATAACCCCAAGCCTTGAAACAAACTTCCTAATCCAAACAGCTTCCATTGCAGCTTCTGAAGCAGCTATATACTCACTTTCTGTAGCAGACATCGCTAGTACACTCTGCTTTCTGCTCCTCCAATCAACAGCTCCTCCATTAATGACAAAGACATAACCCGTCTGAGACTTCGTATCATCTTTATCACCTTTCCAAGAAGCATCGCAGTAACCTGTTACATCAAGCTCTGCAGATGGAGTACCCTCATAAACCAAGAACATCTCTTTAGTAGCCCTAAGGTACTTAAGAATATTCTTAACAGCAGTCCAGTGTTTTTCACCTGGATTCTGCTGATATCGACTGGTTAAATTCTGAGCAAACGCCACATCAGGCCTTGTGCTTTTCACCGCATACATAATAGATCCCACAGCCGAAGCGTAAGGGACTCTCTTCATGCGTTGCACCTCTTCAGGTGTTGAAGCACAAACTTTGTTGCTCAAGCCATGTTGCTCTTGCATCGGCAAATATCCTTTCTCGAAATTTTGCATACTGAATCTCTTCAATATTTTATCAATGTAAGCACTTTAGCTTAATCCAATTAATCGCCGAGATCTATCTCTATATATCTTGATTCCCAGAATAAATGCAGCTTCCCCTAAATCTTTCATAGAAAAACAACTTCTAAGATATGCCTTAACCTTTTGCAAACTTAGAATGTCATTTCCCATGATCAATATGTCATCGACATATAATATAAGGAAAATTACATTACTCCCACTAGCTTTGTGATATACACATGGCTCATCAAGATTTTGAGTGAATCCATACTTCTTAATTTCACTATCAAATCTCTTATTCCATTGTCGTGATGCTTGCTTTAATCCATAAATGGATCTTTTAAGCTTGCATACACGATCTGGGAATTCTGGATTCACAAACCCCTCAGGCTGCGCCATATAGATGTCTTCATCTAGGCTACCATTCAAGAAGGCGGTTTTGACATCCATTTGCCAAATCTCATAGTCATAGTAAGCGGCTATAGCTATAAGAATCCTAATAGCCCTTATGTCAGCTACAGGAGAAAAGGTCTCCTTATAGTCAACACCAAAAGTTTGAGTATAGCCTTTAGCTACCTGATGCGTGGGAATTACACCAGGCTTTACCTCTCAAGGGATCTCGAGAAGCTTACAACCCCCACCAGGCAGTGTACCTGATCGTTGTAGTATAGTATAGTGACAAGTACCGGGGGATTGATCGTTCAGCTAGGAATAGTGTCGCTAGGATTAGAAAACCTAAATAATAGTTCTAAAGGTGAGGGATGATTATTTTTGTATTTTTATATTTTTTAGAAAGCAAGTAAAATATCTCGGGTTTGAAGGATTTGGGCGGAATTAGTTGCTAGTCAACTAACCCAATACTAAAATACAATCAAAATAAAATACTAAAAAATGAAAATAAACTAAATTAACTAAGGTTGAGAGCAATAAGTGGAGAAAATGTGTTTACTTAGATTTCACTACTCCCTAGACATCTTTAACACGTTAATTACTTGTTATAGTTGTATGGATGACGGATTGTATTCCTTAATACCATTCATGGGGTATCGCACATAACTCCCCAATTCTATGAGCTCTTATCTCCTCCTATACCATGCCCAGCACAACCATAGGGATTGTAAATAGTGGCTCATGCATTAAATACAACCAATAAAGACCTTAGTGCAATCGGTTCATGTTTCCTAAGACGTTCAAGCATGTTACCATTTGGAGATCTGCCAGTTTTCTTAAGCCTAACATATAAATTCATTCATCCAAAACAAACTATAAACAAGTAATCAACATATAATTAACATCTAGGTTTCATTAGATCCAAGCAAACACAAGATAGATCTAGCCTAGCATGATGGAATTTAGACAAGAACAAGATATAGACAACCAACACATAGACATATTGATTGAATTAAAAGAACACTTATCTTAATTACATATGAAAGGTATCAAGGGCTTGGAACCCTTGAAAAACCTGTAAAATTCGCACCAAGTTCGTACTAGGGTTTCTCCAAAACTTCTCTCCTTTAATGTGTAAAAATTAGAAAACTATATATAGGAAATAGGGTCTGACGGCGTCAAGACCAAACTTGTGACGCCGTCACCTCGCCGCCAAAATAATTCTCGGACTGTCTTGATCTACTTCTAACGCCGTCATGTGTTATTCATTTCCAGGCCGTCATGCATTTTCCTCTTGACGCCCTTCCTTGTGACGCCGTCAAATCTGTACTGGATCGTCATGGAAATTGCTCTTGACGCCGTCAGGATGTTACTCTTGACGCCGTCACCTACTGTTCCCAGCAAGGAAAATTAAGACTTTGGCGTTTTCTTCACTTTTATGCTCCAAAAACGTCCGAATTGCTTCCTTTTCCAGATTTCTCTCCCAAAGTACCTAAAATCACAAAAGGAACGATTTAGGGCAATATTTGATCAAATAAATTCGAATTCCGGCTTAAATGACCCCCTAAAAGTGGTTCATTTTTCGCCTCATCACTACCAAACGGGCCTTATAGGTGTGTACAATGCCATCCATGTCAGTCTTTTTCTTGAAGAGCCATTTACTCCCAACTAGCTTGGCACCCGGAGGTAGGTCTACTTCTTCCCAGACATCATTGTCTTTCATGGATTGCATTTCCCCATTCATAGCTCCCTGCCATTTTTCCTTTTCAGGACTATTCATAGCAGCTTTATAACTTGTAGGTTCATCAAGATCCCCTATCAAGTTGTCATCACACTCCATGTTGAGACATAGACGTGTAGGAGCCTTCACAGATCTTGAAGATCTGCGAACAGGAACCACTTCAACTTCTGGTGGAGGACCTAAACTTTCAGGTTCTTCAGGAAGTTGGCTAGTGTTTTCAGAAGGTGTTACATCTTCATGATCGTCTTCCAGATCATATACTCTCCCACTGAATTCTTGAGATATGAGCTCCTTTTCTAAGAAGTTTCCATACCTTGCAACAAAAACTTTGTTTTCAGTTGGGTAATAAAAATAGTAACCCATAGTTTCCTTAGGTATCCTACGAAGATGCACTTTACAGATCTTTGTTGGAGTTTGTCTGCTGAGTCACGTTTAACATACGCCTCACAACCCCAGACCTTTAGATAAGACAAGTTAGGAGCTTTTCCAGTCCATACCTCATATGGAGTCTTATCCACCTTCTTTGTTGGAACCATATTTAAAATGCGAACTGCAGATTCCAAGGCATAATCCCAAAACAAGTAAGGAAGAGTTGTTAGATTAAACATAGATCGTATCATATCTTGCAATGTACGATTCCTTCTTTCAGATACACCATTTTGTTGTGGAGTATATGGAGAAGTAAGGTGCTGGACAATTCCCTCATTTGCTAAGTAATCTATAAACTCTTGACTCAGGTATTCACCACCTCTATCGGATCGAAGAGCTTTAATCTTCTTTCATAGTTGCAACTCTACTTCTGCTTTAAACACTTTGAATGTTTCAAATACCTCATGTTTATGTTTAAGTAAATAAACATAACCATAACGTCTGTAATCATCCGTAAATGTTAAGAAGTAGCTAGCACCTCTCCTTGACACATGTCTAAGTGGTCCGCACACATCTGTGTGAATAAGACCAAGTAGATCATTAGCCCTTTCAATCCTATTTTTAAAGGGTTTCCTTGTCATCTTCCCAGCAATGCAAGATTCGCATTTATCAAATGATTCATCATTGATCTTATCTAAAAGCCCATCATGTTGCAGCTTTTTCATGCGATCTTTGCCAATGTGAGCAAGTCGACAATGCCAAAGATAAGACGAATCCAGACTTTTCTTGATTCTCTTATTGTTGATGCTATGCATTGAATTATTTTTAACAAAAGCATTATCATTAGTATTCATATCAATTTCAAAGACACCATTCACAGCAATAGCATTAAAATAAAAAACACCATTTAAAGAAACTGAAATTCCATTGCTCGAAATAGTATGCTTAAAACCAAGGTTCAACAAACATGAAAATGAAATTACACCTCTAACAATTGACGGTGCATAATGACAATTATTTAAAGATAGTACTAAGCCCGAAGGCAACACTAAATCATAAACTCCTATAGCTTCAACTCCTGCATGCGCTCCGTTACCAACGTGCAAGAATTGTTGTCCATAGGCCAGCTTTCTCTCAACTCTAAACCCCTGCAAGGTATTGCAAATATGAATGCCATATCCCGTATCATATACCCATGAATTCAATTTAGGAGTAAGAGTGAATAATTCAATTATAAAGAACGCACCTAATGAGCTGGGGTTACCAGCTTCATTCCCCTGCTTCTTGAGTCGCAAGTCATGAATGTAGAGAGCGCAATTGCGCTTCCAATGGCCCTTATCATGACAATGGTGATATGCCTGATCCTTCTTGTTTGGCGGATTCACCTTTTTCTGCTTAGGCTGATGTTGCTTCATCTTGGGTTCAGGTTGATAGGCCATGACCTGCTTGCCTTTGTTACCTTTCCCTTTGCCTTTGTTCACATGCGATTTCTTCTGGATTCTCCCACCTTGAATTGCCAACACTTGCGGGGTAGGAGCCTTGACCTTGGCTGGTAAAGTTTTCTCATAATCAACAAGCAGTGCGAGTAATTCTGAGACTGTCTTCCCCGAGCAGTGCATGTTGAAATTCTGCACAAAACCAGCAAAGTCCTTGTTAAGGGACCTGTTGATCAAGTGCACTTGCACATTGTTCGGGTAACCAAATCCAATTCTGTGAAGTTGATCAAAAGATTCCTTCTTCTCAGTCACATAATCTTCAACTGGTTTACCATCACCATGCTTGCAGTTGTGTAGCTTGTCCAGTTCATCATACAGTTCAACTGCAGGTGGTTTCTCATAAGATTGCCTAAGTACCTCAAGCATATCTTTAGGGAAAAAGTACTCAAACTTCTTTTGTAACTGAGCACTCATGCTAGTGAGCATTAAACAAGCAACCTCATTAAACTTAGCATGTTCCACCCTCCATGCCGCCTTAACTGCTTCTGGTTCAGTAGCAGCAGGCTCAGCTGGGCATTCTTCGGTCAAATAATCCATCTTACCGGTCGACCTCAAGACAATTCTAAGCGAACGGTACCAATCATTGAAATTCTTTCTAGTCAATTTTCTCTCTCAAGATGACTCTTGAAAGCAGAAATCACAGATGGGGTATCGGGTTGAGCCATATCTACAGATAAAGTTCAAACATTAGTATTTTCGATAATAAATATCTTCAAGAAAATAAAATACCCAAAGTTATATTCATATAACCACCAAAATTTTCTTGAAAATCTAGGATCCAACTTTACATAGTTCCACCACATTAGTTGATCTGCTAGTAGTGAAAGTACAAAAGATAGTAATCTGTCGAACAATAATTGGCAAACAAGATTTCCAATTCCTAGATCATTATGGGAATTACATCAAATTGATTCATCAATTTGCCTTGTAAGCATGTTTCATCCCATCTCATGCCTTAAGTTCTAGGTCTCACGCACAACTTAATTAAATCGTCTACCTTAGAAACTGTAAAATTACAATTATGGTCTCACGCGTTAAAAGAATTTTACCTTGTTATAGTAATTTAGCCTAGGTCTCACGTTTACTAAATTAAAATTCCAGGTGTTCCTTATAGATAGATGGCATGTAACTTAAATTATAAGGATATTTATTTTTTGATGTGTAAATCAAAATATGTATAAAGATTCATGCACTCATCTTTATAGCACAATTTTTCAAAACCTTTTTATTACCAATTAGTGAAATTAATACACAAAGTTTTACTTGAGGTTTAACAAACCCTAAGATGACTTTCTACAATTATGATTTTAAAAGTAATTCGTTTAAGACATATTCAAGATTGTGATAACCAAGACAGACTCTAAGGCTCTTTTCTAAGCCTTCAAATCACGGTTATGAATATCGTCTTAAAGGACTTAATTTTAAAAGCATATTTGTACAAAACATCAATCAAGCAAAAGTTTATGGATTCAATCTCAAAATCATGTAATAAAGTATGAATTTTTGTAGTCTCGCCTGGGAGCTGATTACCGTGCGAATCGGACCACTATCGGCACTTCAGACCTTGCAAGATTCTTACTTTATCACTTTTGTTTCACCGTTATTAGTCCATATTATTTTCTTTTATGAAAATCACCCTTTTTATTGCTTACATCAAGTCAAACAATTAAGAAAACAATAAAAACAAGTAATTAAAAGAAAAATAAACAACTAATAATAAAAACGTGAAACAATTAGCCACATGCAAAACTTATTAAAAAGATCCTAATAAAATCAATTCTAGGTATTATTACGCATGTAATCAATTAAGGCCTTCTCCTCTTAATGGAGGAGAGTCACATACATTGACGTATCAATTGCGTAGGCCAAAATCAATATACACACCACATAACATATAAATTGATTTTAATATATTAATTAATTGGAGTCCTCCCCAATTTTAGATCTATTTAAAACATGTGACAAAAAAATAAACAAACAAGATCCATGACTAACATGCATGTTTCGTCATGGGTTAAACCTAACAATTAGCACATAGGTCACAAGTATGTTCACATAACCGGTTTAAGACCTAGGGTTTCTATGTGATTACAATTTAATCAAGAAAACCACAAACCCTAATTAGGGTTTTTAGTGGAAATCGACCCCCCCCCCAAAATAAGGGTTAGGGTTTAAATTTTATAAAAAAATAAATAAAGAAAAACCCTAGAAAAAACATGTATCTAAAACAATTAAAGATCCGATTTTTATTACGTTTTAGTAATCAATTACATGTTATCCATGGCTCGTGACGCCACTGTTAGAGTTTGACAATCAATATAGCACATACGCGGAAGCAAGGATCAATAATAACACGTATAAAGATAACTAAAACATAAATAAGAACATACCCGATGCACTTCAATAAACCTTGAACTTTGTATAAAATAGATCAGTGATAAACCCCATACCGTTTTGTTTATCGATCTCTTGATAATTACTAAAGTAAGTAATTACCTCGTTCTTGTACACACAAACTACCAACGAATAAAGGTTTATGCAAGTAAACGAAAACACAAGTTTTTCTTATGAAAAAATCGATCCTAAACCCTTATGGGTGTGAGGGTCGATCGGCCAAGGAAAGAAAAGAGACAAGGAAAACTTTAGGGTTTTGTGTGTGTGCACAAGAGATGTTTAGGTTTAACCCCAAGGCCTTGTATTTATACTAGACGAATCCTTGGAGCACAAGAAAGCATGGGTCGACCCACATTGGGCCTAGGTCGACCGGCCATGCCCTTTCAAAGGGTATTCCGGAACCTTCTTGTCTTCCAAATTACATTCTAGTCCTCGTTCTTTCATTCCTTAATAATAGTTAACACTTACGTTTAATATTAACGATTATTTAGTCCCTCAAGTGTTTATAAATATATATATACGATACATATAACATATATATATTTATTTACTTTATTCTCGTTTGTAATGTGTGCAATCCCGAGGTCTCGGGTTCAATACTAGTCATTCACATATTAATATTTATACGTAACTTTTAACACGATATACCCTCGTACCAAACCTTTATTAAAACCTAATAAAGCTATTACAACGAGGAAGAAGAATGAATAACTAGCATCCCCCCTCATCTCTATAGAGATGAGGGGGTAGAAACCTTAGCTTGCAAGCCAAGTAACTAGTTTCCTAATCTAAGTACAATCCTAAACTTTATTTAAACTAAATACAATTAATCCCCTTATTATTGTCTAAGTAACATATAACCCTCCTAAGTATTGCTACTAACACATAACAATTTCCATCTTAGGAGTAATACTTAGGCATTAACGATACTCAGCATCTTCAACCAATGCTGGAACCTCGAACCGGGGACCGCCTTGTAAACCAGGCTTGTACTTTAGTAAATTCCCGAGTTTAGCTTTCTTAGATTCCTTCACTTTCTTCTTTTCAGCAACATTACCCTCTGCACCTTCTTGACCAGGTATTCCGGTTACCGTAATGTCTGCTTCCACCTTTATACCAAGGTGTATCTTTTCCTGCTCCTTTACCAAGCAATCCGTATTTGTCTTTTCTTTAAGTTGTTTAACCTCCAACTTTCTTTGAGCCACTGCAGCATCATCGTTACTAACCTGAACAACCTCAGCTTCTCGATTCCCTTGAGCTCCCTGCAGTTCCATCTCAAACCAAACACGTTCATCAACCTGTACTCCATGGACTCCTGTTTTAACACCAGGACCAAGTTGTTTGAGCCCAACTTGCTTTTGACCAAGTTGTTTGAACCCAACTTGTTTATGACCAAGTTGTTTGAACCCAACTTGTTTATGACCAAGTTGTTTGAATCCAACTTGTTTTGAACCTCCATGCTTTTGTACACCAAAAGTCTTCACTTTTGCTTCAAGAGTATACACACAGTTCTCTTTCCTGATCCCGGTCATCATAACCCGACAACCTTTGATCACCTTAACTCTACCCATTTGCATCTTCACAGTATAACCCTCTTTTTCAAGAGTACCCAATGAAATCAAGCTTTTTCTTAACCCTGGAACATACCTGACATCTTCCAGTATAAAGCTTGAACCATCATGCAACTGTATCTTCACTTTTCCTATCCCACTGATAGTACATGTCCTGTTATCACCTAACTGAACCGAACCACCATCAATATCCTTGAAGTCATACAAGAAATCCCTCCTAGGTGTCATATGATAAGACCCACCTGAATCCATTACCAATTCAGTCATCTCATCATTCCCGACTACCACTAAGGCTTCTCCAAAGTAGGCACTACCGTCGTCATCAGAAGAATCAGAATCCTGATCATGCTTACCCTTCTTGATGAACCCACTTGACTTCTTCTTTGGACAGTCTCTCTTCAGATGATCCTCTGAATGACATATGAAGCACTTGAGTTTACCTGTTCCACCCCTTGACTTGAACCGTGAACTTCCACCAGAATGAGCTTTCCTTGAATGATCTGACCTTCCCCTTACATATAACCCGTCACCAGTATCTTCCTTTGTGCCTTCAGTTCTTTTCTTCAACTCCCTTGAATTCAGAGTCGCCAGAACTTCCTCCATTGTCAAGGATTCCCTCCCATACAACAATGTTTCCACAAAGTTTTCATATGACGATGGCAACGACGTAAGTAACATAAGAGCCTGATCCTCATCCTCAAACTCGATATCAATATTCGCCAAATCAAGTATCAACTTATTAAACTCATCTATATGATCACCCAGTTTCGTACCTGGACTCATATAGTATGTGTACAGCTTCTTCTTCAGATACAGTCTGTTTGCTAAGGACCTAGTCATATACAGACTAGTTAACTTCGTCCAAATTCCTGCAGCAGATGTTTCCTTGGTAACTTCCCGTAAAACCCGGTCTCCCAAGCATAGAATCAAGGTATTGTATGCCTTCTTCATCAAAGCAGCCTTTTCACCTGCTTCCATGTCCGCGGGTAATGTCCCTAATGCAGCATCATATCCGAGTTGTACCATTAAAGCGCGTATTTTTATTTGCCATAACCCGAAGTCATTCTTCCCATCGAATTTTTCGATGTCAAACCTAGTTATAGAACTAGCCATTCTTCTTATACCTTGCTAAAAACCTTGTCAAGTTGTTTATTAACCAACTTTACCGACAAGCCTCACAAGCCGTGTGCAATATTCCCCTTGTTGCTATAAACCCTTCTTGCAATTCGAATTAATTAAAATAACCCTAAACCCTCGATTTCGAACAAGCAAACCCGATCGTAAACTTGAAACCCCAAGCAAACCACGATCGAAACTTGAACCGCAAGAAACCCGCAACAAGAACCTTCACTTTAATTTAATCGTCCTTTTTTTTTTAAATCCCACAAAAAAAAAAACAAAAGACAATAACCAAAAGTCCAATTACTCCGTACTATAATTCGACAAAGAATTAAATAAATTGTCACTTTTGTAGTACCTCTCAACGTGAATTATGATTTAGAATATAATAATAATATTCTATTACTAATCAAACACCCTCACGTCACTTTGTTAATATTCTTTCTACTTTGTGTCGCCTGTTCGAAGACGATTCGATAGCATTGACCTCGAAACCAACTCGGCAACTCGAACTAGCACTCGAACTTCGATGACCACAATAACCTGGCTCTGATACCACTTGTTGGAAAATACCTCGACAACAAACCCGAAGTTCGATCGCGGAACGCTAGATCGTGAGTTGTATCGAGCACACGAGTAGTAGACACGAGAGACTACAAAGAACCGACTAGAATATGCACACGATATACCCTCGTACCAAACCTTTATTAAAACCTAATAAAGCTATTACAACGAGGAAGAAGAATGAATAACTAGCATCCCTCCTCATCTCTATTTATAGAGATGAGGGGGTAGAAACCTTAGCTTGCAAGCCAAGTAACTAGTTTCCTAATCTAAGTACAATCCTAAATTTTATTTAAACTAAATACAATTAATCCCCTTATTATTGTCTAAGTAACATATAACCCTCCTAAGTATTGCTACTAACACATAACAGACATCCTAATTTTGAAACCTATCACCCTTTTAGTCCCTAATTTGGATGTCCCGTTAGTTTATCCATTAAGTTATTTGCACCGTTAGTCCTTCGTTAATATTTTTTGCACCGTTAGTCCTCATTTTCTAAAAAAGTCCTCTTTTTTTGCACCGTTAGTCCCTCTGTTAATATTTTGCACCATTATCAATCTTTTTACGTTTTCGTCCATTTTTTAAAGTTCTAGTCCGTTTTATTAACGTTTTCATTCATTATTTTTACGTTTTTGTTAATCATTTTACGTTTTTGTCCATTTTCTTACGTTCTCGTCCTTTTTTTAACGTTTTCGTCCATTTTTTTACGTTTTTGTCAATCTTTTTACGTTTTCGTCAATTTTTAACGTTCTCGTCCGATTTTTAACGTTTTCATCCATTTTTTTTAAGTTTTCGTCCGCTTTTTTACGTTTTCGTCTATTTTCTTATGTTTTTAAACGTTTTCGTCCGTTTTTTTACGTTTTCGCTCATTTTTTTTATTAAGTAAGTATACTAAAAGAAAACTTGACATTTGATAAAAATGTTTATATATCGATTATAAATCACGATTTTGACCCCTTTCTGGTCCGAATCATCAAAAGTATAAAACACGAAAGTTGTCCGGAATGATGTTTTACATCAAGACTAATGAGATTTTAATCTGAAAAATGCAAAACAAGGGCTGTTTACTACCAAAACTTATGCCATTTTCGTTCGTTTTTCTCACGTTTTTATATGTTTTTGTCCATTTTTACATGTTTCGTCAGTTTTTTTTTCACATTTTCATACATTTTAATCCATTTTTATCTTGTCTGTTTCTTCAAACAAGTTTGATGATTTACACAAGCACAAAAATTTACAAGAGTTTAAAAGTTTATAAGTTATGAATTTGGTTAAAAAAAAAAAGCTTAAGTTTTTGTAGTAGACAGCCCTTGTTTTGCATTTTTTGGTTAAAATCTCGCGCTTCTTGATGTAAAACATCATTCCGGACAACTTTCGTGTTTTACACTTTTGATGATTCAGACCAGAAAAGGGTCAAAATCGTGATTTAAAATCGACACAGAAACATTTTTATCAAATGTCAAATTTTCTTTTAGTATACTTACTTAATCACAAAAAATAGGCGAAAATATAAAAAAGGGAGAAAATAGATAAAAATATAAGAAAACAGACAAAAACGTAAAAAAGCGGACAAAAACATAAAAAAATGGATAAAATTATAAGAAAACAAACTAAAACGTAAAAAAGCGAACAAAAACGTAAAAAAAACAAATAAAAATATAAGAAAACAAACTAAAGCGTAAAAAAGCGGACAAAAACATAAAAAATGGACGTAAATGTTAAAAAAATGGACGAGAACGTTAAAAATGGACGAGAACGTAAAAAAATGGACGAGAACGTAAGAAAATGGATGAAAACATAAAAAGATTGACAAAAACGTAAAAAAAATGGACGAAAACGTTAAAAAAACGGACGAGAACGTTAAAAAATGGACAATAACGTAAAAAGATTGATAACGGTGCAAAATATTAACAGAGGGACTAACGGTGCAAAAAATGAGGACTTTTTTAGAAAATGAGGACTAACGGTGCAAAAAATATTAACGAAGGAATAACGGTGCAAATAACTTAACGGATAAACTAACGGGACATCCAAATTAGGGACTAAAAGGGATACAGGTTTCAAAATTAGGGATGTCTGGTGTACTTATTTTGACTTAGGGACTAAACTTGCAATCTGAGTAAACCACAGGGACCATCCGTGTAATTTTGTCTAAAAACAATAAAAAAAACGTACGACAACAAATGCTATGAAAAAAACTTTCAACACATAACTTTAGAGTAAAATACACCGTTTGTCCCTAAACTAGTCCCAAACCATTATGTAATGTTGAAAAAACATTTTTAATCACTAGAGGTCCTTATTTGTCACAACTCACCATTTCAGGTCATTTATCATTTCAGGTCATTTTCCCAAACTTCGACTTTTTACTATTCATAAATCACTATTCATAAATCACTATTCATCAAAACACTATTCATCGTTTTACTATTCATCATTTTCGAGGTCATTCTGATATTCTGAGAAACATTTGAGAAATTTACTATTCACTAAATACTATTTATTTCCGGAAAAGTTTTCACTATTCACTTGCATTACTCATTTCATCGTAAATTTAGTTTACGGGTATTCAAATTCGCGTAACCGGATTGGTTTAGGTGCGAATTCATTTCATTAGTGCTGAGGACACTGCATACGGACTAGAGATAGTCTGCATATCATTATAACAGCATTTTCATGTTATACCACTCTTAGGATTTTCAAATTTATATATTTGATACATTTAACATTTTACGTATAAGTATTTATAAATAAATGTTAACACCCGGTTATTACACGACGAATATATCTAAATATTCCCACAATGGTCCCAACATATTTTTATCATTCTTATGACTTTATTTTGTCCCGGTTAACTTTGTTAACATTTATTACTTTTAAACCCGGTACCCGATTTTTACTAAAAACTCAAAACCCTACACTAATATACACTAAATCACCTCAAATTTCTAATTAAATCACAAGTACCCCTACCCCCCCCCCCCCCCTCCTTGCTCACCCTAACCGGCCACATGAACACCCCTTTAACCTCATGCATTAACTTCTTAATACTAAACTAATAAACCTCTAAAATTTATCCCTAAACCAAAACCAAAAATCATAACATCAAAATTTCAAAAACAAAAAGGTTTTCATCCTCTCCTTCTTCCTCTCTAACCCACGACCCAACCCCATGCTCCATGATCAAGTGAGTATTTTTCAAGATTTAAAGCACCAAAGTTGTTCATTTTGTTAGTCTAATCAAGATTCTTGCATCAAATACACAAGTAATCCAAGGTTTCTAATCATCCAATCACCTCATATTTCAAAGTGAGTATTCAAATTTTTTTTTTCATGTTTTCTTCTAATTAACATATGTATCTCATAGTATTCATGCTTAATTTCATGCACAAACTAGTTATACCACTTTATTTTTGTAGACTTTTGAAACATACAAACCCTAGAATTGGTTTTAGGTGTTCCTTTGTTAAATTAACTTGTTTACTAGTCATTAGGAACCCATGACACCCTAAGAAGGTGTATGGTAGGATTAGATTAGTTTTGTGAAGTTTGCAAGAGTTTTGGTTGATGTAGAAACTAGTTTTGAACCTTGTAAATGGATTTCTAACAAGTATATATACCTACTATCCCATTTTGTTAAATTCTGGAAAATCAGTAAATACAAAGTAAACTTTGGCAAAATTTTTAGAAAATACTTTCAAAAACGAATCCGTAGGAGAAAGAATGGACTAAAAAGAGTTTATAACGAAGAAGTTATGGTTTTTGCAAGTTTGTTGACGAAAAGTATTTTTCTGAAAATTACTTGCTGTTGGACGTTTTTCGTCGGACAAAAAGAGGCTTTAGACGTAACCCGGAGGAGCCGAGCTTTCCAAAATATATTACTACATACTAAGACGTAACCGTGGATATAAAGAACAAGTAAAACGGGCTTATAACGATAAAGATATTCACGTTTGAATATCGGCAAAACCCATTTCATTTTGACAGCTTTTAGTAATATTAACACTAAAACTACGTAGTAACTTTAGAAGCTAGAAATAATACCAAGTACCCAATTTTATAACTAATGAAGTATTAGTTATTACAAGTATATTTTTATCACTACAAGGCGTTATTTCAAGGATTTCAACCCGAGGATTTCAACACTAACATGGAAACATACGATATATATATATATATATAAGTATATATATTGCAAATAGCTTTATTTTTCTAATAGCAATATTTTTCCTAAGGCTTGGAATATATATTTTTTTGATAACAACAAGTATTTTTTCAAAGAGTAGAGTGGTATAGGAACATGTGCATGGACATTCATAACATCATTTGGTGATCTAAATTAGATCGTTCATCATTCATATTAGGTTGCGGCAGTTAACCGTTCATTGTTGTTCACTTCACTTCATTACAGTATCATCACTTAAGGTGAGTTTTCATAGCCCCGTTTTCAATTACTTATTTGATTTCAAATCCCACGGGGGAGAATACATTGCATCAATTACTTTCGTACATGCCCAAGTATTACAAATTCCATACATTGCTTAAGTTGCCTTATTACCACGTCTTGACAAGTCCCCTTTATTATCATGGACCATTAATTCTAGTACTAAGCGAGAGTGAGTGAATAGATCTATTGAGGGTGACGCCTCTATTCGCGTTTGGGTTGCTCCAACGGGACGAATGCATTTCATGTCTTATCAAGTTGAGTGTCTGGTAAACACTCTGTTGGGGCCATTACTATGTCTAGCTTCGGGGTCATGAGCTTAAGAGACAATGTAGCATTTTTGACATTTTGGTCAGTTTACTTTATACTTGCGGCTTATGTACATACGATTTAACTTACAAACCTATGATTATTCACCAACTTTATGTTGACCGTTTTCGCAATGTATTTTCAGGTAACTAAGGCATCATCATATTACATGCATGGAGTCACATTAGGGTGTGCCAGGGATGACACACTTCATTTTGGATTTTTCATGCACTTGTGTAAATTATCGTTTGACATTACTTGTTTCCTGTAAACGTTTCAACCTTTGGGACCTATGTTTTGTAACACTGGATGTGTTTTAAATAAATCAAACGATGTGTATTTTCCAAACGACACTTTAGGTCGTTCAATATTTCCTTGTTATGGTGCTATGACAGTTACACCCCCAGGCATTCCATTCCGCTGCAAGTCAGGTAAATTGGGGGTGTGACAGATTGGTACCAGAGCCAAGGTTATAGCGAACTAGGATGCATCATGATAGGGTTTATGATGTGTACGATCCCTAGACTATAACCACATTATCATAGCATCTCATCATTTCATCATAAGTGCATGTTCATTGTTTTAGGTGATTTCATTATACGAGTTATTTATTTTATTTCACCTTGATTAGCACAGAACCATGTCTGCAAACCCAAATGTTGTCCTACTGTACTCTATCACAGACTCCGATGTTGAAGGCTCTATGTCTTCCACTGCCCGTTCACCACCACCTATTCCTCTTGTACCTGTGTTGCCACTCTCGGCATCAGGTGAGGAAACAGAGCCTTTTGAGGAGGATGAGACTGCTCCTACTCCCCATGTTTCCCCTATTGCACCACCCGAGATTACCCGTGCACCCACTGACACATCATCCTCTGCTACCACTATTCCATCAGAACCTAGACTCATGTTTCCACGTAGGAAGACTACTATAGGTCCTAGTAAGAAAGTTTGCACTGCTACATCTACCTTTAAGGTACCTACTATTCCTATGTTACCTGCACCACCACCAGCCATACCTGCTACTACATGCATATCTACTTCACTATTGCCGCTTAGGAAGCGTGCGAGGTTTACTACACCAGATTCACCTATTACAGAGTCAGAGTCAGAACCACCACCAGTATACCATGTAGGGGAGTGTTCGAGAGCAGCAGCTGCTAGGGAGCCTACTGCTGTTAGGGAGCCTACTGCTGTTAGGGAGCCTACAGATGTTACATTAGAGAATCAGTTAGGGGCTCAGCAGAATCAGATTGATAGTTTGGATTATAGGGTTGATGTGGATATCACTACTCGACTTGAGGCGGCTGAGGAGCAGGTCGAGGGATTGATTTTAGGCAGAGTTAGTATCGACGTGTCGTATCATGGGCTTGAGGCATGACAGTTGGGACATCGGGAGCTGATTGACCAGCTTAGAGGTGAGCTACCAAAGATTTGGGATAGAGTTCAGACTACACAGGAGGCTCAGGGAGAGCTGACACACCAGTTGGCTGTAGCACATGAGAGGTTGGCTATGATGGAGGGTAGAGATGCTGTTTTCAGCTTCGAGTTCAGCATTTAGAGGAGATTGCAGTTATGATGGACATGGAGATTCGTCGTCTGAGGAGTGCACCTGGAGCATCTAGAGCTCCTGGACCATCTAGGACACCTGGAGGAGCCTACACATAGACTAGTATTGTATTAGCTTTTACTATTTCCTAGTCCCGAGGTGTGGGACGTAGTTCAAGAACTTGTAGTCTTTTGTTGTTGTACAAACAAATATATCAAGTGCGACTCTACTATGTTGGAAATGTTGTGCTATATATATATATATATATATATATATATATATATATATATATATATATATATATATATATATATATATATATATCGGTCCATGTAGGCAGAAATTTTCATGTATTATATTCATGTGTTGTGATTATATTTGTGATGTTTCATGGTTGCTCTTTATGGTTAACGTATTTATACTTGTTGTGGTTGTATCTATACGTGTCGTGGTTGTATTATTACAGGTTGTGGTTGTACTTGTACATGTCGTGGTTGTATCTATACTTGTTGTGGTTGTATATATACATGTTGTGGGCGTATATTTTTGTACAATGACTATTTTTATTATAGTTTTCTCATGGTTGTTGTCGATTATTATTTATCAGAAGTATGGCGCCAAAGAAAGCAAAGGCTACACCAGAAACACCCGCTATGACACAAGCCGCTATCCGCAAGTTGGTCAGGGATAGTATAGCAGAAGCTCTGGAGACTGAGAGAGCTGAAGTTGCTGCTAGGGCTGCTGTGGTTCCACCTAATACTGAAGTGGTTCAACCCACTACTAAGCGTGAATGTACTTGGAAGGATTTCAAGATTAGTGATCCTGTCAAGTATAAGGGCACTGAGGGAGCGGTTGATTTGATCTGCTGGTTTGAGAAGACTGAGAACGTTTTTCTCATGTGTGGTTGTCAGGAGGTTAACAAGGTAAAATTTGCTACAGGAATGCTGCTTGAAGAAGCTATGTCTTGGTGGAATTCGTATGCTCAGCCTATTGGTATGGAGAATGCCTACAAACTCACTTGGGCTGAATTCAAGAAGCTGATGACCAAGAAGTTTTGCCCTCGTACCGAGGTGCAAAAGTTGGAAACCGAATTCTATGATTGAGACTTATATCAGGAAGTTTCAGGAGTTGGCTACACTATGTCCAACTATGGTTCCGGATGATGAGAAAAAGATGGAGAATTTTACTGGAGGACTACCCGAAAGCATCTGAGGGGATGTGATGTCTTTCGACCCACAATCAATGGAAGAGGCCATTCGTATAACTCAGAAACTTATGGTCCAAGTATTAAAAGGAAAGTCTGCTGCAAACAACAACAATAACCGTTCAAACAATACCAACTACAACAACACTCGAAACAACAACAATTACAACAACAATCGAAACCGCAACTATCCCAATAACTGAAACAACAACCCAAACAACAATAACAACAACAAAAGGAGGTTTGACAATAACCAAGGTGGAAATGCTATTCAGCCACCACCTAAGAGGCAAGAAGTGGCAAGGGCCTATGCTGCAGGACCTACTGAAGGGAAAGGGTATGCTGGAAATCTACCCAAGTGTGATAAGTGTCAGAAACACCACAACCCAGGACGTTGCCCAGATCTATGTGGCAACTGCAAGAAGGTTGGTCACTACACCAAGGATTGCTGGAATCCAAACTTGGGTGGCAATCAGAAACCACCAGTAACATGTTTTGGCTGCGGAGAAATTGGACACTATAAGGGAGAGTGCCCAAAGAGGAAGAATCAAGGAGCTGGAAATCAGGGCGGAGTAGCTCGAGGAAGGGCTTATGTTATGGGAGGAGAAGATGCCCGTGAGGACCCGAATGTTGTTACGGGTACGTTCCTCATTAATAATCGTTATGCATCCATTTTATTTGATTCAGGAGCGGATAGAAGTTTTGTTTCTATTGCATTTGCACCTTTACTTAATATAGAACCAACTACCTTAGACATTCCCTATATTGTTGAATTAGCCGATGGGTCTTTAGTTAACACCAACACCGTTATCCGTGGTTGCACCATCAATTTTCTAAATCACCCATTCAATATAGACCTTATGCCCGTAGAACTTGGAAGTTTTGACGTTGTTATCGGTATGGATTGGTTGTCTCGACATCGTGTAAGGATCATTTGTGATGAAAAAGTTGTTCATCTTTCTTATGGAGGTGAAACTTTAGTTGTTCGCGGAGAGCGAAGTGGAACTAGACTCAGTATTATATCATGCATTAAAACCGAGAAGTACATAAAGAAGGGTTGTTATGCATTCTTGGCTCACATCACGGAGAAGAAGTCGGATGAGAAACGACTTGAAGATGTGCCTATTGTTAAGGAATTTCCAGAAGTTTTTCCGGAAGAATTGCCAGGACTTCCGCCTACACGTCAGGTTGAGTTTCAGATTGAGTTAGTACCAGGAGCTGCACCAATTGCACGAGCACCATATAGACTTGCACCTTCTGAGATGCAAGAATTGTCTAACCAATTACAAGAACTTTTAGACAAAGGATTCATTAGACCGAGTTCCTCGCCTTGGGGAGCACCGGTTCTGTTTGTGAAGAAGAAGGATGGATCTTTCAGAATGTGCATAGACTATCGTGAGCTGAACAAGTTAACGGTGAAGAATCGTTATCCTCTACCTAGGATTGATGACTTGTTCGATCAGTTACAAGGTTCTTGTTTTTATTCCAAGATTGATTTAAGATCAGGCTACCACCAACTCAGAGTTCGGGAAGAAGATATCCCGAAGACGGCATTCAGAACACGTTATGGTCATTATGAGTTTCAAGTGATGCCTTTTGGATTAACGAATGCACCTGCGGTATTCATGGATCTCATGAACAGAGTGTGCAAACCATATCTTGATAAGTATGTGATTGTATTCATTGACGATATCCTGATTTATTCCAAGAGTAAGAAAGAGCATGAAGCACACCTCAGAACAATATTGGAACTACTCAAGAAGGAGCAATTGTATGCCAAATTTTCAAAGTGTGACTTTTGGATACAAAGAGTTCAATTTCTTGGCCATGTCATTGATAGCCAAGGATTACAAGTCGACCCAACAAAGATTGAGGCAGTAAAGGATTGGGCTACGCCCAAGTCTCCTACAGAAATTCGTCAATTCTTAGGACTTGCAGGATATTACAGGAGGTTTATCGAAGGGTTTTCTAAGATAGCGAAGTCGCTGACTAAGCTGACACAAAAGAATCAAAAGTACGAGTGGGGAGAGAAACAAGAATCTGCATTTCAGTTGTTGAAGCAGAAGCTTTGTAGTGCACCAATTTTGTCACTACCAGAAGGTATTGAGAACTTTGTGGTATATTGCGATGCTTCGCATAAAGGGCTTGGAGTTGTGCTAATGCAAAACGAGAAGGTGATAGCTTATGCATCTAGACAGCTTAAGACACACGAGAAGAATTACACTACACACGACTTGGAGTTGGGTGCTGTTGTTTTTGCACTCAAGATTTGGAGACACTACCTTTATGGTACTAAATGTGTAATTTTTACCGACCACAAGAGCTTACAGCATATACTTGATCAGAAGGAACTTAATATGAGGCAACGTCGTTGGCTAGAATTGTTGAGTAATTACGATTGTGAAATCCGATATCACCCAGGAAAAGCAAATGTTGTTGCAGATGCACTTAGCAGAAAAGAACGACTCAAACCTTTGAGGGTTAGGTCATTAGGAATGACTATTATTTCACCTTTGCCATCAAAAATTCTAGAAGCTCAGATTGAGGCTCTCAAGGAGGAAAATCGGCCACAGGAGAAACTTTATGGTATGCCAGAGAACAAAAATGGCTTTGTAAAGAGAGCAGATGGAGTGTTATGCTTCAAGGACCGAAGTTGGATACCACTCTATGGTGGAGTACGAGATTTGATTATGCACGAATCACATAAGTCAAAGTATTCTATTCACCCAGGTTCTGACAAGATGTATCAGGATCTCAAAAAGCTGTATTGGTGGCCGAACATGAAAGCAGAAATAGCTACGTACGTCAGCAAATGCCTTACTTGTGCTAAAGTGAAAGCTGAGTACCAGAAACCGTCAGGATTACTTCAACAACCAGAAATTCCACAATGGAAGTGGGAACGTATTACAATGGACTTTGTTACTAAACTACCCAAGACGTCAGGAGGTTACGATGCTATTTGGGTAATTGTTGATCGTCTTACTAAATCAGCACATTTCATCCCTATTAGAGAGACTTATTCCATGGAACAGCTTACCAGACTTTATGTCAAGGAAATACTCTCGAGGCATGGAGCACCAGTTTCTATCATTTCAGACAGAGATAGCCGTTTTACATCAAACTTTTGGAGGTCATTACACGATTCCTTTGGATCCAAGTTAGACATGAGCACTGCTTACCATCCACAGACTGATGGTCAGAGTGAGAGAACTATTCAGACACTGGAGGACATGCTGCGAGCGTGTGTGATTGACTTTGGGAATGGTTGGGCTAACCATTTGCCATTCATCGAGTTCTCTTATAACAACAGTTACCATTCAAGTATTAAAGCAGCACCATTTGAGGCACTTTATGGTCGTAAGTGTCGTTCCCCAGTTTGTTGGGCAGAAGTTGGAGAGGTACAATGCACAGGTCCAGAGATGGTGAGGGAAACAACAGAAAAGATACTACAGATTCGAGACAGGCTTGAAATAGCTAGAAGCCGACAGAAGAGTTACGCAGATGTTAGACGCAAACCATTAGAATTCCAGGTTGGAGACAAGGTCATGTTGAAAGTCTCGCCTTGGAAGGGCGTGATACGATTTGGAAAGCGTGGGAAGTTGAATCCGAGATACATTGGTCCATTTAAGATACTGGAAAGGATTGGTCCAGTAGCTTACAAGCTTGAACTACCATCAGAACTTAGCAACGTACATAATACATTTCATGTCTCAAACCTTAAGAAATGCCTTTCAGATGAGTCTTCAGTTATACCATTATAAGAGATTCAGCTAGATGACAAGCTTAACTTTGTGGAGGAACCAGTTGAAATCATGGACCGGGAGGTCCAACAGTTGAAGCAGAGTCGAATTCCGATCGTTAAGGTTCGCTGGAATTCTCGAAGAGGTCCTGAGTTTACTTGGGAACGAGAAGACCAAATGCAACGCAAGTATCCGCATCTTTTCACCAAACCTATTACCGAGACCAACACTAGCTGAATTCAGGGACTGAATTCCTTTTTGGGTGGGCGACTGTCACAACTCACCATTTCAGGTCATTTATCATTTCAGGTCATTTTCCCAAACTTCGACTTTTTACTATTCATAAATCACTATTCATCAAAACACTATTCATCATTTTCGAGGTCATTCTGATATTCTGAGAAACATTTGAGAAATTTACTATTCACTAAACACTATTCATTTCCGGAAAAGTTTTCACTATTCACTTGCATTACTCATTTCATCGTAAATTTAGTTTACGGGTATTCAAATTCGCTTAACCGGATTGGTTTAGGTGCGAATTCATTTCATTAGTGCTGAGGACACTGCATACGGACTAGAGATAGTCTGCATATCATTATAACAGCATTTTCATGTTATACCACTCTTAGGATTTTCAAATTTATATATTTGATACATTTAACGTTTTACGTATAAGTATTTATAAATAAACGTTAACACCCGGTTATTACACGACGAATATATCTAAATATTCCTACAATGGTCCCAACATATTTTTATCATTCTTATGACTTTATTTTGTCCCGGTTAACTTTGTTAACATTTATTACCATTAAACCCGGTACCCCGATTTTTACTAAAAACTCAAAACCCTACACTAATATACACTAAATCACCTCAAATTTCTAATTAAATCACAAGTACCCCTACCCCCCCCCCCTCCTTGCTCACCCTAACCGGCCACATGAACACCCCTTTAACCTCATGCATTAACTTCTTAATACTAAACTAATAAACCTCTAAAATTTATACCTAAACCAAAACCAAAAATCATAACATCAAAATTTCAAGAACAAAAAGGTTTTCATCCTCTCCTTCTTCCTCTCTAACCCACGACCCAACCCCATGCTCCATGATCAAGTGAGTATTTTTCAAGATTTAAAGCACCAAAGTTGTTCATTTTGTTAGTCTAATCAAGATTCTTGCATCAAATACACAAGTAATCCAAGGTTTCTAATCATCCAATCACCTCATATTTCAAAGTGAGTATTCAAAATTTTTTTTCATGTTTTCTTCTAATTAACATATGTATCTCATAGTATTCATGCTTAATTTCATGCACAAACTAGTTATACCACTTTATTTTTGTAGACTTTTGAAACATACAAACCCTAGAATTAGTTTTAGGTGTTCTTTTGTTAAATTAACTTGTTTACTAGTCATTAGGAACCCATGGCACCCTAAGAAGGTGTATGGTAGGATTAGATTAGTTTTGTGAAGTTTGCAAGAGTTTTGGTCGATGTAGAAACTAGTTTTGAACCTTGGAAATGGATTTCTAACAAGTATATATACCTACTGTCCCATTTTGTTAAATTCTGGAAAATCAGTAAATACAAAGTAAACTTTGGCAAAAGTTTTAGAAAATACTTTCAAAAACGAATCTGTAGGCGAAAGAATGGACTAAAAAGAGTTTATAACGAAGAAGTTATGGTTTTTGCAAGTTTGTTGACGAAAAGTATTTTTCTGAAAATTACTTGCTGTTGGACGTTTTTCGTCGGACAAAAAGAGGCTTTAGACGTAACCCGGAGGAGCCGAGCTTTCCAAAATATATTACTACATACTAAGACGTAACCGTGGATATAAAGAACAAGTAAAACGGGCTTATAACGACAAAGATATTCACGTTTGAATATCGGCAAAACCCATTTCATTTTGACAGCATTTAGTAATATTAACACTAAAACTACGTAGTAACTTTAGAAGCTAGAAATAATACCAAGTACCCAATTTTATAACTAATGAAGTATTAGTTATTACAAGTATATTTTTATCACTACAAGGCGTTATTTCAAGGATTTCAACCCGAGGATTTCAACACTAAATGGAAACATACGATATATATATATAAGTATATATATTGCAAATAGCTTTATTTTTCTAATAGCAATATTTTTCCTAAGGCTTGGAATATATATTTTTTTGATAACAACAAGTATTTTTTCAAAGAGTAGAGTGGTATAGGAACATGTGCATGGACATTCATAACATCATTTGGTGATCTAAATTAGATCATTCATCATTCATATTAGGTTGCGGCAGTTAACCGTTCATTGTTGTTCACTTCACTTCATTACAGTATCATCACTTAAGGTGAGTTTTCATAGCCCCGTTTTCAATTACTTATTTGATTTCAAATCCCACGGGGGAGAATACATTGCATCAATTACTTTCGTACATGCCCAAGTATTACAAATTCCATACATTGCTTAAGTTGCCTTATTACCACGTCTTGACAAGTCCCCTTTATTATCATGGACCGTTAATTCTAGTACTAAGCGAGAGTGAGTGAATAGATCTATTGAGGGTGACGCCTCTATTCGCGTTTGGGTTGCTCCAACGGGACGAATGCATTTCATGTCTTATCAAGTTGAGTGTCTGGTAAACACTCTGTTGGGGCCATTACTATGTCTAGCTTCGGGGTCATGAGCTTAAGAGACAATGTAGCATTTTTGACATTTTGGTCAGTTTACTTTATACTTGCGGCTTATGTACATACGATTTAACTTACAAACCTATGATTATTCACCAACTTTATGTTGACCGTTTTCGCAATGTATTTTCAGGTAACTAAGGCATCATCATATTACATGCATGGAGTCACATTAGGGTGTGCCAGGGATGACACACTTCATTTTGGATTTTTCATGCACTTGTGTAAATTATCGTTTGACATTACTTGTTTCCTGTAAACGTTTCAACCTTTGGGACCTATGTTTTGTAACACTGGATGTGTTTTAAATAAATCAAACGATGTGTATTTTCCAAACGACACTTTAGGTCGTTCAATATTTCCTTGTTATGGTGCTATGACAGTTACACCCCCAGGCATTCCATTCCGTTGCAAGTCAGGTAAATTGGGGGTGTGACAGATTGGTACCAGAGCCAAGGTTATAGCGAACTAGGATGCATCATGATAGGGTTTATGATGTGTACGATCCCTAGACTATAACCACATTATCATAGCATCTCATCATTTCATCATAAGTGCATGTTCATTGTTTTAGGTGATTTCATTATACGAGTTATTTATTTTATTTCACCTTGATTATCACAGAACCATGTCTGCAAACCCAAATGTTGTCATACTGTACTCTATCACAGACTCCGATGTTGAAGGCTCTATGTCTTCCACTGCCCGTTCACCACCACCTATTCCTCTTGTACCTGTGTTGCCACTCTCGGCATCAGGTGAGGAAACATAGCCTTTTAATGGTCTGCCTGCTTAATATGTCTATGGTTTGCACATATGTATCTTTACAAGTTAATGGCCTGCACAAAGTATCAACAACATTTTTTTAAAGGCATCAACTTTATTCTACAAACATCTTAATGATGATGCCAATATCACTCCCCCCTTCCTAGGGGTTGGCTGAACCACACATAAGCATTAGGGTTTGTGGTTTTGCCTTATATTCTTAAATATATCTATCACATATAAATATATTAACCTTGGAGAATTACATTTTACCCCTCTATGGGAATAATGTCATATTATCATTTCGTCATCATTTTCATTTTATTTCGTCACTCTTTTCTCATTACGAACTAATGTGATATGTCTAGTGTGCACCGGTATGACACCTTCGACATTTCCGTAATGGCCAGTTGTGAAAGACGTTGCTTTTTGCACATAATTCTTTCACTTTCTCGAGCTCTTTTAACCACACACAATGAATTTGAATTTATGGCTTTAGCAGCTGCTGGTAAAGAAGCTGAATGGTTGAAAAACTTGCTTCTTGAGATTCCATTAGGGCCTAATCCTATAACACATATTTCTATCCATTGTGATAGTGCAACTACATTGGCAAAGTCTTATAGCTAGATATATAAAGGGAAGTCTAGACGCTTAGGTGTCAAGCATAGCATGATTCGTGAACTGATCAAGAATGGGGTGATTTTTATAAGATCTCAACAAAATTTAGTTGACCACTTGACAAAGAGTCTGGCTAGAGACTTGATTTAGAGTTTGCTAAAAGGAAGGTTTAAAGTCCACCATAGTCGCTGAATATTGAGTCACCCAATTCCCTCCTTATGAAACTTGGAAGCTCAACTAAATGTGGAAAGCTTAATGTTCAGAGGATGGAGCACATGTTTTATATTTCATCTCAAAGTTATGCTCGGTCCTGCTGAAGGGTAGGATGAAGGTTATTTCTAATAGTTCATTTGAAAAAGTGTAAGGGCAGGTGCATGAATATAGGAACTACCTATGTGAATGTGAACTTTTGCTGCTTCAGAGAGCTTTGGGCTTTGTTTCTCTAAAACATACATGAAATGGATATGGATACATGGATTAGGAGCATTTAAGTGTTTGAAAACTTTGTGTGCATGTTATCTTCAGTTATTCAAATGGGTTGAAAGGTTAAACTCTTAGAACACCCTAATTCTCGAATATTTAAACGTGTAATGTAATAAGATGGAAATTCAATCTTCAAGATATTTTCATTTATGCATTGGTTTTGTCTTAATGTTTAATTTTCATGCAAAAGGAAGTGTACTAAATTGAGGAGGATTGTTGAAAATTTAGTGCAATTAAGGGTTTTAGGTCACTCCTGGTAATGGTTTTGAAGGTATGAAGTGTAGACCCATTAGGTCACTGAACCTCCCTGACTCTGATAGTGGTAAAGTGGAATCATGTACCTGATGAGGTTCATCGGGTTAACTCTTCAGTGAGTAACACTCTGAATGATATTAATCAGGCTGTAACACCCCCAAAATACCGCAGCGAAAGACTGTGTCACTGGGGTGCTACTTCATAATACAAAGTACAAGTTATAGAAAACGAACTCTAAATGAGACGTTTTGAAAAGTTACCATTCGATTAATGAATTCAAAGTTACAAACATGAGATTCCAAAGTATGATACATAAATGTATACAAAATGTTTTGAATGGTAAATGATAAAAGCGTAAGTCTTCTGAATATGCAGCTTGACTCTAAGTTCCACGCACTAGCTATCGCCTTACTAACCTGAGATAAACATGCTAAAGTGTCAACACAATGGTTGGTGAGTTCATAGAGTTTGTCTAACAAATAAAGCCTATAAAAATGATCACACAGCAAAGGCATCGTGAATCCACTCAGTTGCAAGTCCCGCCATAAGAGACTTGCAACCTGTGTGTTCACAACCCACTGCTAACATATAGTATGATTTCGATATATGTGTATACGATATATGCATGCTTAATGTAAAGTATCACTGCCTACTGAACCTCTTGACAAGAATAAGCACAAATGCTTCATAAGAATAAGCACAAATGCTTCATAGTGGATTATACTCACCCAAGGCCAGGAATATATGGCAATGGTGGGGGCGTCAGCCCGATAGTACTATCAATACCTCTCCATCGGCTTTAAACAGTAGTTAAAGAATATAGCGCATAGAATAGGTTTAACACATTAAGGCACATATCGTAATAAAACTACACATCATGTTTAAGAGTATAAAAGTATAGCGTAGCATATGAGTAAAATTGTCTTTAGTAAAAGAGAAAGCAAGTAGTTTAAGCATGTATCTCCCCAAAAGAGTTAAAACAAGTAAATGAGAAAAGTGGGGCTACGAACTCACCTTAAGCTTATGTAATGAGAAATGAAAGTGGTAGTCGAATCGCGAAAGCCTCTAAGAACAGCCTATAATAGAACGTTGCGACTTAGGTTTGGAGTAACGTCTAAGAATACGAAGAATTGCCAATATATGTCTTGCATAATGTTCATGATGTGGTACTTAGTATATAGTGTAAGTCTTTGAATATAAATGGTTTATGAAACATGTATAAGTTGTATATCTCTTACTACCGTTCAGGCCGACATAATTCAGAAGTCATGGAGTAAACGTTCGAGGAACCAGGACACTTTAATTCGTAAATCCACAACTCATCTCGACGGCTTACTTAATGAACTCCTCACATGAGGCTCCCTACTATTGTAGTATTTGATAACATATATATAAGTTTTGATCTTTAAAAGTTACATGGTCTTTAGCCGTGGCTTTGCCGTGACCTTGGTCATTGTTACCATGGTCTTGAGACTCAACCTTGGCTTTAGCCATGGTTGTGGTCTTGGCTTTAGGTCATTAGACCTCTTGGTCTTATCTAATTATAACCATTATATAGTTACTTTGGTCTAAAAATGGGCTGTTAAGAATTTGAAGAAAATTATCACTCAGAAAGCATTTTCAGGGCTCGAGCTTCTTTACTCCTGAACGAAAACGTCGTTCCGGACAACTTTCGTGTTTTAACTTTTTGATGAATCGGACCAGAAGGGTGACTTTCAAAATGGCAGAATGCAAAACAGTAGGGTATAGGCAGTTTTGCCGTTTTGGTTTCGCTAACTTCTTATGGCCATAACTTTTGACTCGTGTACTCGTTTTGGGTGATTCAAATTGCTATGTTTTCCTTGTTAAGTCCTCTTTAACAGTAAGTAAGTGTCAAATATCATAGTTGTACTATTTTGGTCGTGGTTCTCCATAAAAGTTACTAGTTTACTTGTTTAAACAACATAAGTTAACATATATATACCATAACTTGTTTTACTAGTTTTTATACATCATGAGCATAATACAAAGACCATATATAGCATGAAATAAACATAATAAGTATGAAAATGATATGGAGCAAGAAAGTGTATAAGGGTTTCTTACAACTTTTGGCTTTCTCTTAAGAAAGGAAGTTAAGTATGAACTAGGACACTAAACCTATGCTTGCAAACCCTTTACCACAACTCTTGTAACCCTTGTTAGCCTTGATCTAACCCTTGTGAAAATCATTTAACTTCAGCCCTAGTTACCTTGTGTAGCTCCTAAATCAACCATGGAATCACCAAACAAACTTGAGAACTAGGTAGAGAATACTAAGACCTTGAACTCTTATGTGTAACTTATAGTTTGAAGATCAAAGGATCATGGTGCTAGGGATTTGTTGTGTGTCATTTTTATTGATGAAGAAAGAAAGGAGAATGAATTTTCTAAGTCATGTGTGATCATTTATATAGGCTAGGATGAGGAGGTTAGGAAAGTGTTAGAAAAGTGCCTAAACTTGGTGACCAAGTTGTAAATAAGTATGATCTAATGGCTAAAGTCATGAGATGAAACCACAAGTGTGAATCCCCCCCCCCCCTAAATGGCGGTTCATAAGGGATAAGGGTGACTATATGGTGACTCTTGGTGCTATCTTGTTTAGTTTGTGCATTTTGACTCTGTAAAATGCTAACCGTAAGTTATTAAGTCACGAAACGTAAAATCGGGTATCCTAAAAATATGAAACTTATAAATATGCCAGAACTTATCAATATACTTCATAATAAAATATAAAATGAGTGGTAGGTTCTATTGGGGTGCTCAAACCCTGCTAAAACTGAAAACACGGGTCTAAAACGCGTAATACGTAAAACGTACGAAAGTTGCGTAAATTGAGAAAAGTAAAATGTAACTTTTCTAATAGGATACTAATGACTTAAAATGGCTTATAATGTCTAGGCTGGGCTCAGTCTAGTGTCGGTTGGTATTTAATGTCTTTAAACTTAAAACCGTAAGCCTAAAAATCAAGGAATGACTTATAAAATCAAGGAATGATTTTTGGTCAAAGGAGAAGGGAAAAATATGTTGACTTATTCTAATAAGTTGAAAACTTAAATCGTCTTAGAAACGCGGTGCAGGTATAGGCTAAGGTTACGGCTAAGTAAAAGTGCTTAAAAACGAGAATTCATGTTTCTCACGGCCGAGGCTTATTTTGGTCATGTTTTTCTCAGTCATGATAATTTCTCTAATTAATCATGAGAGTACTAAATATTTTTCTGATGCGGGGTCACTTAACGCGGAATGACGTTTTACCCTAAAACGTGTAATTCCGTGTAATTCCTTAATAACTTTCACGAAAATGATCTGCTGAATGTCAAACTTTTAATTTGCCATAGAAATGATTTATCACTCGAGGTCATGAAACAAAAATCAAATTTCGGGAGAATTTCGGGAAAAATGAATAGTAAAAGTGAATAGTAAAAATGAATAGTGAAATTTTCGGGAATAGAAGTTAATCTGAAAATGTGAATTGTTACACAGGCTGATGAGTTCAACTTCATACTATTCGCAGAGTGGACACTGAAGGAAATCATCAGGGAGTAGCTTATTTAGGAGGTTCATTTCTTCAGTGAGTGAAATCCTCAGTAAGTACACACAGGAACAGAATAGCTCTTTCAAGGAGCATGTTTATCAGCGAGTAACCACGCTGGAACTGAATTTAAACTATCTTGTAACGGCTTTGACCTATTTAAGAACAGTTATAATTGCAATTTAATGACCACATTTAATTGATCGTGTAACCACTAATCCCTATAATGGAGGAATGATGTGATTAATGAGCAGATTAATTATCATTATTTCATTGGGCTTTGAGTATCCTATAAATAGAATCACACATTTGCATGGAAAAGATATAGAAAACCTAAACACTTAGAAGCGTAAGGGTTCTTTGATTTGTGTCATAATCAAGAACAAACACTTGGTCTTATCACAAAGAGATATTTGTGATTATCAGGCATTAAGGTCGGATAGTTTCCTTAAGAAAGTGATTACACAATTCTAAATAATATCCGACTATATTGATTATCTTAACCCTATTGGGTAAGCTGATCCAAACACTCAAAATCACCAACATTTAATTTGCCGTATTAATCTCATGATAGGTCGCATACGTATAAAATTTCTTTGCACGTATCTTTACTACTATAAAACAAATTTGCCTATTAGTGAACACTTAAAATATTTTAAAAATGAGTAAAGTTGATTTCACAAAATACCTCTTCGAAAATTTAACTTACATTCTTAAGACAATCTTCTTACATCAGAAAAAATCACATGTGATTTATGTTTAGGAATCACGCGTGATTTCACAAATCACATGTGATTTTAAAATAACAAATCACATGTGATTTTCTCACACGATTTCAACACTCACAAAAAAAGTTGAAAAAGGTTCGTCGAGCATATAGAAGTGCCATCTATAGAAAGATAATTTAATTTCCGTTGTGATTGTATGATTTTTTTTTCTCGCAACGATCAACGGTTATGAGATATTTTTGTTTTAGAGAAAATATTAAAGTGAGTTTTTCTATTTTAATAGAAAAACATAGAAACTGTGATTGATTTACTGAGTTTAAGAAGAATTTAGAGTCTATAGAAAAACTTTTCTCTATATAATTACACAAAGGAGCGTCGCTAATGTACATTATTTTTAATGTGGAATGTTGCATGAACCAGCTGTCATATAAACATAAAGTAATATGAAAAATAATTAGTAATTATTTTTATTTAGCTTCTGTGCAACGCGAATAAGACTAATCGATCGATTTAAAATCCAAGAGAAAAGAGTGGTTGTAACTTGTACCTTTTAAAAACAAAGAAACCCATCAACCACGCATAATAATATTCATATTGCGGTCAAGGTCTTTTTCATTTACATTATTGTCTGAACCGTTCAAAATGGTTTTATTCTATTAACATAATCAATGTGCAAAGTATAGTGAAACACTGAAACCTCAAGTCAAAAACCATTTTGTAAAAATACAATCAAGCAACAAATGTTATCTCCATAGACAATTATATTTTATCAAAACTTGTCCTTTTTAGGTTAGTTTCTAACTTTCTGTTTGATCTAATGCCCTTTGCGTGCAATCTAAGTCTTACACATGTTGGGTTTGGAGCTAAGTCAAGAGTTTTCGCGCTAAACAATCGAGCAACTCTATGGACTATTTGGCACAACAGGAATATTAGATCGAACTGAAGCATTATCTTTTTGTTAGGTCAGTCGATTGGCTATAACGATTAGGTAGCCCATGCAATGAGTATAGGTAAATTCTCCCAACCAATCTATCAGCGACAGTCGTTCTTTTTGACTTCTTCGTACTTGTTTAATTCGTATTCTAGATATTGTCTATGTTTATTATTACTAGTAGTTCTTTTATTCAATGTTTAATGCCGATCAAAAACAATAAATGTATTTGGCGCAGAGTATTTAGGAGCGTACTGAAGCGGTTGACAGTGAAAATGAGCGTTAAGTTGTGATTTGAATGTCGTTTACAAGCACTACATAGCTTTACCTATTAATTTGAAAAGTGTTTTTTAACGCTTCATGAAGAAGCATTCAAACAAAACTAGAGCTGTGATGATACAAATTAATTACTAACATACATTCAAGAATGTTTTTACGTTTTTCATTTAAAAAGTTTTCTGTTTAAATATATAGTTTTTACGTCATTTTACAAATTAAGATTACAGTTACAACTACGGCACAAAACGTTTTTACAAGAAAAAACAGTTACTGCTCACGCCTACTGCTCATAGCTAGCTATTGCGCACTGGCGCACTGCTACTGCTAAGTTAGTGCTCATTTTGCAAAACATACCAACATGTTTTTTCTTACCATGTCTATAAATATAAATAATAATATATCTGTATTTCTCTTCGAAGATTTGTCAATAATCACGGATTGTTTAAAAATTTTAAAACATATATTTTTCTTGAGAACAAGGCAGTCTACAAAGATAATTTGTTTGGGTGTGTGACTCAATATTGCTAGAATGTAGGAAAACAATATATACGACGAGATGGCTCATTTTGTTAAGTACGCAAAACAAACCAGTATAATTAGGAAATATAAAGAATTTTATTGTGAACAATAATTCAAGGATTTTATACAAATAGACAATTGATTGAAAAGGTCAAATGCTAAACAATTAGAAAGAAAAAAAGATAGAATTTACATGAAGAGATCGCTCTGGACACATGGTTTGGAAACTTCCATACCTTAGTACCATGACTCATGCAAACCTTTTCCTGTCCATTCAAATGCAAAGTCAGCCCTTTCTACAATAATTCATACAATGTTAATGACAAAAATGTCCCTCCAAGTTACAAACTACGGAGTAAATTATTGTGATAGTTAAAAGTGTTGTTCAATTGATTATATCAAAGGACTTGTGGTCTAGTGGGTGGGGCTTACATGGTTAAGCACCTACAATTGGGAGTAGTACCGGGTGGGTGACCACCCGGGAAGTCCTCAATTGTGGTCCACTTGCAGACCATTTGTTCCGGAGATATATTGTAATGATGGATTCGAAGCCCTTAGACCAAGCCGCTGGGGTTAGAATTTTGAGCATGGCTCGGTTTTCATCCGGCTGTTTCTCCAGCAAGGTAACTTGTGTGGAGGCAGTACGGTTTCCGGGGGAAACCCGTTACCACCTGAGATCAGCGTGGACCCGGTTTAGACAACATAGTCTGGCGGGGTGGCGATGGGGCCTTCGCTGTCCGCGAAGGTGGTCGATTCTAAGTTGAAATTCACCTTTAAAAAAAAAAAAAAAAAAAAAAAAAAAAAAAAAATTGGGTTTAGCCACCTATAAGCTCTAATTTATCACTTATAAAATTATTAACCTTAAAAAATAATAATAATAATAATAATAATAATAATAATAATAATTTGACCTAAACTTTTGTTTTATTTATGTTCTCAACAATCATCGATGCAAAAAGTAAACAAAATTCCTCTAAACTTTATCATTTTTAAACTAATCTGATAAAGAAGAATATAAGCTAAATATATAATTTAAATAGGTATAAATTTCAATTTTAGCATAATGACTTATACAACACCATCTAAGATTAGTGGTAATAGTGACAAACATCATCACATCTAACTTAACGTCGCGTAAATTTTTCCCCCGCAACCAATATACCACCAAAACATAACACACTTAAAAATAAATATGCCCCATCAAAACCAAAATATCACACACACATACAGAACCACAACTTCCACAACTCAATCTTCACCACGACCGACTTCTCTTTTCAAAGCACTGACGCGTTGTGTTGGGGTGTTGCTAATAAGGTAACACGCGTCTTGGAGGCCCTAGCACGCGTTTAAAATGGCTTATTACCACTTGTCTAAACATTAAAACAAAATTTTGTCCGCAAAACTTAAGATGGGTAACGCATTTTTTAGACAATCTTCTCTATTTTTTAGTAGAAAGAAATAAGAAAGATGGGAATATAGGGTAGTTTTGGCATTGATCGCATGTTGGTCCATTAAAAGCATGTGCAATATAAGAGCATGTTCACACGTAACTCAGGTTATAACTTAACGCAGCGCCACGTCAGCGTTACATCAGCTTTACCACTTTAACTTTAACTCACAAAAAAACACCCACATTCATAACTCAACCTTAACTCAATTTTTTTTAATATTTTCAATTTCAACCCTAAACTAAAACTAATACTTCAATTTTTTAAAAACCATAACATTAATTCTTGAATATATTACATTACGAAACGAGAAAAAAAAAAAAAAAAAAAAAAAAAAAAAAAAAAAAAAACATTAATACAATACAAAAAAAAATAAAAAGACAAAAAAATAAAATGAAACGACAACACATTTATTTATTCCGTACGCTTGGCAACCCGTATTTTTCAATGATACGATCCTTTTCCATATTCACTAGCGTCACGTAATAAGGATCTTTGCCGGTTGTGTCGAGCAACAAAAACTCAAAGTCCCTCGAGCGTATTGCTGCGTATTGGTTTTCAGCGGTTGCTTTGTAAGCCAAGGCCGCATCTTCACGTTTAGCCCGATATTCCTCGCGCAAAGCTTCCCCGAATTGGGCCGACGAAACAGAGCCACCGGTACTCGCTCCCCCGGTGCTTGTCGTTGTCTCGGACTTTGTCACACCCCCAAAGTCGGGTCCAGCGGAAGCATACATGTAGCTGGGGTGTAACTCAATCGGTATTACAACACAAGTTCAAAAATGGTTTGCACTTGAATCATTTTGAATAAAATAGTTAAATCAAAATGTTGAATTTACATTGTTAAAAGTAATGCGGAAGTAGGCCCTTAAAATAATTTAAAACGGTCCCCAAATGATTAAATCAGAGTCTTCTATGACCATGCCATGCCCTGCCAAAACCTCCTGTAGCGTGCCATAGGTTAAAACCTGAAAATACATGCTAAAGTGTCAACACGAGGTTGGTGAGTTCATAGAGTTTGTTTAACAAATAAAGTCTATAGAAAAAGATCCCACAGCAAAGGCATCGTAAATCCACTCAGTTACAAGTCCCGCCATAAGAGACTTGTAACCTGTGTGTTTACAACCCACTGCTAAAATATAGTTGCATGTTTAGTAGTCAAACACCCGTGGTCAATAATAAGTCAAGGCCGCTCCGAACAAGGGAGACTTTATAACGTTGCTCCGAACAAGGGAGACTTTAAGTCACTCCACCACCTAGGCGAGATTTATTAGTCACTTTACCGACTTGGCAAAGATTTATTAGTCACTCCACCATGGCGAGATTTATTAAGGATGCTCTGAACATGAGAGACTTTTTAACGTTGCTCCGAACATGGGAGACTTTATAGCGTTGCTCCGAACAAGGGAGACTTTAAGTCTTAGAACATACAGTATAATAAGTCCAAAAGTTCAAGTCAATTTCAAAGGTCAAGTCAAGTTCAAAAGGTCAAAACAAGTTCAATAGTTCCAAACAAGTTATAAGGTCAATGAGTTCATAATAGTTCAAGGTTCAAAACAATGTTCAAAGAGTCAAGTAATAGTTCAAGTAAAAACGAGCATGTATTCTCCCCCAAAAGTTGACAAAACAATTTAAAAGAGTAGGGGCTATGACTCACCTGATGCAACAGCTACGATGACAAAAGTGTACACAGAAATGAGGTTCGATCTCTAACCGCAACCTAATATGAATGATGCATGATCTCGTTAAGATCACCAAATGATGTTTATGAATGTCCATGCTCATGTTTCTATACCACTCTAGTCTTTGGAAAAACACTTGTATTATCAAAAATATATAATCCAAGAATTTGGAAAATATTGCTATTAGAAAATATAAATGGCTAGTTATAATATATATACTTATATATATATAACGTAAGTTCTCATGTTGACGTTGAAATACTCGGGTTGTAATCCTTGAAATGATGAAAACATACTCATAATAACTAATACTACGTTAGTTATAAAGCTCGGTACTTGATATCATGTTTAGCTTAAAAATGCACTTCGTAGTTTTTTGCGCCAAATTTATATAAAAGCTGTCAAATATAAAAGGGTTTTAGCCGATATTCAAACGAGTATATCTTTGTCGTTACTTGTCCGTTTTACTTGTTCTTTATATCCACGGTTTCGTCTTAGTATGTAGTAATATATTTTGGAAAGCTCGGCTCCTCCTGGTTACGTCTAAAGTCTCTTTTTTGACCAATGAAAAACGTCTAACAGCATACATTTTCAGAAAAAATACTTTTCGTCTACAATCTTGCAAAAATCATAACTCCTTCGTTATAGACTCTTTTTAATCCGTTCTTTCGCCTACGGATTCGTTTTTGAAAGTATTTTCTAAAAATTTTGCCAAAGTTTCCTTGGTGTTTACTGATTTTCCAGATTTTTACAAAACGGGACAGCATGTCTAAAATAGGTTCCAAATCAAGTTTCCAAGGTTAAAAACTAATTTCTACCATCACCAAACCTCTTGTAATCACCACATGGCTAATCTAATCTTACCATACACCTTCTTAGGGTGCCATGGACTCCTGACCAAGTTATTAGAGCAAGGGAATTCATAACTAAAAAGTTAGGGTTTGTATGTTTCTTTTTAGCCAAAATAAAGTGTGGTATAGCTACTTGTACATGGTTTTTAGCATGATACTTATGAAATACATGTAAAAATAGGATGATCCATGAAAAAATAAAGATGAAAACTTACTTGACAAAATGAGATGATTATTGGATGATTATACTTGATGTTCTTGTGTTTTTGTTGCTTGATTCATGATTAGGCTTGTAAAATGAACAAGTTTAGTGTTTTACTTTATGGAAAATGATCACTTGATCATGGAGATCAATAAAGGGTCGTGGGTTTGAGTGAAGAAGAAGAGAAAATGGGTTTTTGATCCAAAAAATTAAGTATGTTTATGTTTAGGTGTTTTTGTAGATATTTTCTAGTTACTTGGATGGCATACTTGTAATTAAATGGTCAAAGTGAAGTAAAGGAGGGGGTTCATGGCTGATTTTTGGGTGTGAAAAGGAGTAGCCAAAACGGTTTTGATCACTTAGAAAATATAGTGTAGCGTTAAGTGTTATTACGCGTTATTCGTTAAAATCGGGTACCGGGTTTAATAGCAATAAACGTTCACGAAGTTAACCGGGATGAAATAAAAGTTATAATAATGAGAAAAACATATTAAAAATATGTTGGGTACATTTACTGAATGATCGGGCGATTATTGTTTAGTTTTCACTAAAACCGTCGTTATATTCATACGCGTACGTTATAAATAAAATAAATTTCCAAAATACTGGGTAACTGAATGTTATAACTTTTATGATGTTAAAATGGATATAAAAATATGTCGGGACCATTGTGGGAATATTTAGATATATTCGTCGTGTATAAACCGGGTGTTAACGTTTATTATAATTACGTATACGTAAAAACGTTAAATGTACTGAATATAGAAATTTGAAAATCCTGAGAGTGGTATAACATGAAAATGCTGTTATGATGATATGCAGACTATCCCCAGTCCGTATGCAGTGTACTTAACACTAATGAAATGAATTCGCACCTAAACCAATCCGGTTACGCGAATTTGAATACCCGTAAACTAAATTTACGATGAAATGAGTAATGCAAGTGAATGGTGAAAACTTTTCCGGAAATGAATAGTGTTCGGTGAATAGTAAATTTTCAAAAAGTTTCTCAGAACATCAAACTGACCTCGAAAACGATGAATAGTAAAACGATGAATAGTGTTTTATGAATAGTAAAAAGTCGAAGTTTGGGAAAATGACCTGAAATGGTAAATGACGTGAAATGGTGAGTTGTGACAGTCTTCCCCTCTAAAAGGAACTTCGTCCCGAAGTTCAGTTTATGTTGGTCTCTGATAACATATTGGTGAAAAGGTGATGAAAAGTATGAATGTTCTGACAATGAGGGTATGCACACATGCATGAAACATTTGGAAAATGAGTAAAGGATTCAATCCAGACAGAATTTTATTATAACCATTCTCAGTGTTGCAAAATTCATTTCTGAGTCGGATATAGGTAGTCAGCCTATGTCCCACTATCCCGGGTTGAATATAGGTGACTAGTCTATATTCCACCGAGGTTCCATGAATTTTGAAATACTCAGCTCAGTTATACTAATACTATGTCCTTCACAAATACCAAGACGTTCAGAAAGACTAAGGCAGGTGACCAAACTCGAGGTCAAATGATAAAACTATGCAAGGAAAAACATAATGCGGTGACATATATGATACGTGAACATGCTTATATGAAAAACAATTATAGTAATCAACTATAATAAATGAATATAATATATATCAGATAATGAGACACAAATCTCGTCACCTATGTCAGCAACTAACCACAAATGAGGCTTCAGCTTGGCAGGCAGGCACGTGACGGTCATAGGGTTAAGTTTTCTTGAAAGTAGCTATAGTCTAGGTTTTAAAAACACTTAGTTCGCTATAGCCAAAGCTCTGATGCCAATCTGTCACACCCCCAAAGTCGGGTCCAGCGGAAGCATACATGTAGCTGGGGTGTAACTCAATCGGTATTACAACACAAGTTCAAAAATGGTTTGCACTTGAATCATTTTGAATAAAATAGTTAAATCAAAATGTTGAATTTACATTGTTAAAAGTAATGCGGAAGTAGGCCCTTAAAATAATTTAAAACGGTCCCCAAATGATTAAATCAGAGTCTTCTATGACCATGCCATGCCCTGCCAAAACCTCCTGTAGCGTGCCATAGGTTAAAACCTGAAAATACATGCTAAAGTGTCAACACGAGGTTGGTGAGTTCATAGAGTTTGTTTAACAAATAAAGTCTATAGAAAAAGATCCCACAGCAAAGGCATCGTAAATCCACTCAGTTACAAGTCCCGCCATAAGAGACTTGTAACCTGTGTGTTTACAACCCACTGCTAAAATATAGTTGCATGTTTAGTAGTCAAACACCCGTGGTCAATAATAAGTCAAGGCCGCTCCGAACAAGGGAGACTTTATAACGTTGCTCCGAACAAGGGAGACTTTAAGTCACTCCACCACCTAGGCGAGATTTATTAGTCACTTTACCGACTTGGCAAAGATTTATTAGTCACTCCACCATGGCGAGATTTATTAAGGATGCTCTGAACATGAGAGACTTTTTAACGTTGCTCCGAACATGGGAGACTTTATAGCGTTGCTCCGAACAAGGGAGACTTTAAGTCTTAGAACATACAGTATAATAAGTCCAAAAGTTCAAGTCAATTTCAAAGGTCAAGTCAAGTTCAAAAGGTCAAAACAAGTTCAATAGTTCCAAACAAGTTATAAGGTCAATGAGTTCATAATAGTTCAAGGTTCAAAACAATGTTCAAAGAGTCAAGTAATAGTTCAAGTAAAAACGAGCATGTATTCTCCCCCAAAAGTTGACAAAACAATTTAAAAGAGTAGGGGCTATGACTCACCTGATGCAACAGCTACGATGACAAAAGTGTACACAGAAATGAGGTTCGATCTCTAACCGCAACCTAATATGAATGATGCATGATCTCGTTAAGATCACCAAATGATGTTTATGAATGTCCATGCTCATGTTTCTATACCACTCTAGTCTTTGGAAAAACACTTGTATTATCAAAAATATATAATCCAAGAATTTGGAAAATATTGCTATTAGAAAATATAAATGGCTAGTTATAATATATATACTTATATATATATAACGTAAGTTCTCATGTTGACGTTGAAATACTCGGGTTGTAATCCTTGAAATGATGAAAACATACTCATAATAACTAATACTACGTTAGTTATAAAGCTCGGTACTTGATATCATGTTTAGCTTAAAAATGCACTTCGTAGTTTTTTGCGCCAAATTTATATAAAAGCTGTCAAATATAAAAGGGTTTTAGCCGATATTCAAACGAGTATATCTTTGTCGTTACTTGTCCGTTTTACTTGTTCTTTATATCCACGGTTTCGTCTTAGTATGTAGTAATATATTTTGGAAAGCTCGGCTCCTCCTGGTTACGTCTAAAGTCTCTTTTTTGACCAATGAAAAACGTCTAACAGCATACATTTTCAGAAAAAATACTTTTCGTCTACAATCTTGCAAAAATCATAACTCCTTCGTTATAGACTCTTTTTAATCCGTTCTTTCGCCTACGGATTCGTTTTTGAAAGTATTTTCTAAAAATTTTGCCAAAGTTTCCTTGGTGTTTACTGATTTTCCAGATTTTTACAAAACGGGACAGCATGTCTAAAATAGGTTCCAAATCAAGTTTCCAAGGTTAAAAACTAATTTCTACCATCACCAAACCTCTTGTAATCACCACATGGCTAATCTAATCTTACCATACACCTTCTTAGGGTGCCATGGACTCCTGACCAAGTTATTAGAGCAAGGGAATTCATAACTAAAAAGTTAGGGTTTGTATGTTTCTTTTTAGCCAAAATAAAGTGTGGTATAGCTACTTGTACATGGTTTTTAGCATGATACTTATGAAATACATGTAAAAATAGGATGATCCATGAAAAAATAAAGATGAAAACTTACTTGACAAAATGAGATGATTATTGGATGATTATACTTGATGTTCTTGTGTTTTTGTTGCTTGATTCATGATTAGGCTTGTAAAATGAACAAGTTTAGTGTTTTACTTTATGGAAAATGATCACTTGATCATGGAGATCAATAAAGGGTCGTGGGTTTGAGTGAAGAAGAAGAGAAAATGGGTTTTTGATCCAAAAAATTAAGTATGTTTATGTTTAGGTGTTTTTGTAGATATTTTCTAGTTACTTGGATGGCATACTTGTAATTAAATGGTCAAAGTGAAGTAAAGGAGGGGGTTCATGGCTGATTTTTGGGTGTGAAAAGGAGTAGCCAAAACGGTTTTGATCACTTAGAAAATATAGTGTAGCGTTAAGTGTTATTACGCGTTATTCGTTAAAATCGGGTACCGGGTTTAATAGCAATAAACGTTCACGAAGTTAACCGGGATGAAATAAAAGTTATAATAATGAGAAAAACATATTAAAAATATGTTGGGTACATTTACTGAATGATCGGGCGATTATTGTTTAGTTTTCACTAAAACCGTCGTTATATTCATACGCGTACGTTATAAATAAAATAAATTTCCAAAATACTGGGTAACTGAATGTTATAACTTTTATGATGTTAAAATGGATATAAAAATATGTCGGGACCATTGTGGGAATATTTAGATATATTCGTCGTGTATAAACCGGGTGTTAACGTTTATTATAATTACGTATACGTAAAAACGTTAAATGTACTGAATATAGAAATTTGAAAATCCTGAGAGTGGTATAACATGAAAATGCTGTTATGATGATATGCAGACTATCCCCAGTCCGTATGCAGTGTACTTAACACTAATGAAATGAATTCGCACCTAAACCAATCCGGTTACGCGAATTTGAATACCCGTAAACTAAATTTACGATGAAATGAGTAATGCAAGTGAATGGTGAAAACTTTTCCGGAAATGAATAGTGTTCGGTGAATAGTAAATTTCCAAAAAGTTTCTCAGAACATCAAACTGACCTCGAAAACGATGAATAGTAAAACGATGAATAGTGTTTTATGAATAGTAAAAAGTCGAAGTTTGGGAAAATGACCTGAAATGGTAAATGACGTGAAATGGTGAGTTGTGACAGACTTTTGTTTCTTCGTAGCCTTCTTTTTCCCCATCGGGCGTGGTTGTGCATCATTACCAAACAACGCCTCGTTTGCTTGGCTCGGGACATCACCGGTTAAATCAACCGTGTCCGGTGCGTCCCATTTCTTATGAGCACGCAAAACAAACCAAGCGTCCTCATTATGAAACGGCGCGTTTCTGTGCTCGTTTCGATACATTTCCTTGGCCCGTTGGAGTATATCCATGTCATTTTCCCCACTTTTTTGATCGCGTTCGACACGTTTGTAAATCGCGTTGAACTTTGTGCAATCGCGGTTCAACGTTCTCCACTTCGATTGTATCATATCTTTCCCGCGTCTATGATAACAATGCTTATTGAACTCATTTATAACCCGCTGCCAAAATGTATCTTTGGATTGAGACCGACCGACTAGCTCATCCTCACTTGCAGCAACCCAACACGTTGCAAGTAATTTTTCTTCATTTGCTTGCCAACGTGATACGACTGGTTCGACTGGTTCATCATCGACTGGTTCTTTCGATTTTTTGGACTTTCGTTTAACACGAGTTTTTGTTTTTTTTTTAGGCGACGTAGGTGTTTCGGGAACTTCGTTAGTTTCCGTTTGGGATTGTTGGGAAGGTTGAGTGAATTGGAGATTTTCAAAATTGGTGTTTAAGGTGTTTTGTTGTTGGGATTGTTGCCAAAATCGTAAAGCTTCATGTTGTTGGTAAACTTGTTCGGCCGACATACCGAATATGTTTGGATTGTCCGAATTCGGATTCGGATTTGGATTTGATGATGAACCCGCATATGGGTTCCCCCACCCACCGAGGAGGTTCGTAAACGAGTTAGGATTGTCGTTGTTGCCTTCAGACATTTTTTTTTTTTTTTTTTTTTTTTTGTGGAGATTAGAAGTTGTATATAGAAGATAGTGAGTAGTGAAAGTGTGGGAAAAAGAAGTAGGGTAAATGGGTATTTATATTGGTTGAAAAAAGGTTTTGGAAAATGTTTTTTTTTTTTTTTTTTTTTTTTTTTTTTTTTTTTTTTTTTTAGGCTAACTAGCCGTTTTTTTGGGTAAGTTAACGTTAGGGGGGGTGTTTTGTAAGTTTTTTAAAAAATAGCCGTTGAAACTAAAGTGGGGAGGGGGTATAATGAATTTTTTTTTTTTTTTTATACACACTTCGTCCCTTAACGCTGCGTTACGCAGCTAACGTGGGACGTAAACGCAGGTTTAACGCTCGAGGGTGCAAAGGTTAACGTGGCTTAACGCACGTTAACGTGCTTTAACGTGAGGCTCCACGTTACGTGTGAGCATGCTCTAACCAAATACAATACACAAGTCAGGTACCTTTGTCTGACTATATCTATGCAAAGATTATTTCCAAATTAATGCAACATCCTAATCCACTATAAAAATGAAAATTCTGCTATACTTATATACAAAGCATTGTTGAATTCTTATAAATCTTATAAAATGAGAGACAATTAATAGATACACAAGTTGATTTATTGAAAATAATTTATTTTAAAAGTGTGAGTTATCTAGTTATTTTTAGTACTAAAACTTAATTAGTTTAAATATAATGGTAATAATTGTAAAGTTATACTCCCTCCGTCTCAAAAAGAGAGTTCACAAACAAAAAATGTAGAAATTATGATATGTGTAATTAATGCTAGTTATAGTTGATAAAAAAAATTATTTTTACCATCATAGTTAATATAGAAATAAAAAATAAGTAATTAATGCAAGTTTTAATTAGAAATGTAAAGTATGAAAACCAGTCATAATTACTTTCCATATATAAAAATTGAACACTGATTTTGGAACAAACATAAGTAGTAAGATGGACTTTTTTTTTAAGACGGAGGAAGTATAGTATAAGTAAGGGATTATATATTTGGAAACCAACAAACTATCCAACATATTTATTTTAACCTATATATTTATCAAAACTAAATTATACGCCACATATTAAGGTGTTTACTATCGTTTATGAATGCTAACTTACAGGTCACCCATTTATGTGTTTGAAGGTCACCCAAATAAATGAGTGGCCTAAAGGACAAAACTTTAATAGTTTGGTGGCTTCCGCATACTTGATCCTTTAAATAATTTTATACTTATATTTAAAAATCAAAAGTAAATATATTTTTATTAAATTATAAACAAACTTATGAATTGTATTAATCAAGCATAATATAAAGTTATTTTTAAAAAGTTTAGAAGTTTAAAATATAAGCCTCACAATATTTTCATATTTGCTATTTGAAAAAAAAAATAATAAAAATAAATAAATAAATAAATTCTCTGTGTATTTTCTTTGTCACGGAACTTGCACAATTCACTTGACTAATCAGATTACTCAATTTGGTGTCATTGCATAATATAGTGCTCGGACGGTTCTCATTTTGTTTTCTTGATTACCACCTAAAATGTATTTTCCTTTAAAACTTAACTAGTTATAAACTTCACATAAAAACATGGGTTGTTAAAATTAAAGCATTTTGGGTATCGTTACTTAATTATGAGTCGTATTATAACTGCGCTTAAAAGTTGTTTTTAAAGACTTGTTATAAGCACACATGAGAGTTTTAAATACTAGATTACTAAATAATATTTTACACGACTCTCCATTTGAATATCACAGTAAACTCTGCTTTTAAATTTATATTTATAATCACATTTACTTATGAAGTTTAGCAAATTATGATTAATTAATCCTTTAATACGGTATTAATTAATGCTTTAATACGGTTATCTATAGAAGCTATACGAAGTCTAATAATATTTTTGTTAGATTTATTATAAAAGTATTGTGGAGAACTCAGAATAATAAACTTAAATCAATAAAACTAAATTTTGAGATAAAACTGTTTTCTGAAATTTTAGATGTGTTTGTAGTTATTTTACACTTATAGTAAGATCTTATATAACACCAAAACGCTTTTATTTTAATTTTTCTTTTTGCAAATTAGATACATGTATCTTTTCCGACTTTTCTTTTCTATAAGTTGAAGAAAGAAAAATTGAGCCAAATTTTAATAAATTGATGTGCAATTTTTACTTCTAGTGGTTAATCAAGTGACTTTATTTTAACACATGACGATATTGAGTTGACTTATTAGTCTAATTAAAATTTTCCCGAAACTTCTTTTTTCTAAAATAGCTAGAAATATGTACTTATTATTATTATTATTTTTTAATAAAAGGTTAATTTGGAAAGAATAAATTTTGTATATATTCAAAAACTTTATTTGTAGAAGGGACCATTTGTGATATACTTATATTATTTGATTCCATACTTCTTATGGAATGTGAATACTTTAGTAGAAAAAGAACTAAAGATGCACACAATCATTTCAAAAGAACATCAAAGTAGGAATTCCAAATTCTTTGTGTAGCTAAGAAGGAAAATAAATTTGAGCATAAGAGTTATTTATCTAATTAGTCATTCTCGTCTTATATATAAGACATCGACGATATTATATTTCTTTTCCACTTAACTTTTTTTTTTTTTTTTTTTTTTTTTTTTTTTTTTTTTTTTTTTTTTTAAATATATAATTGAAGGTTATGTTTTTATGATTTCTAAAGGCATGTTTGGTAAAGGCTTTTTGGGGAGCAGTTAGGTTTTTGTCACAAAAATAATATCTTCTAAAATAAGTAGTTCCGTTTGGATATATTGGGCCTGTTTGGTAAGGGCTTTTTGGAGGAGCTGTTAGCTTTTTTGTTACAAAAATAATATCTTCTAAAATAATAGCTCCGTTTGGATACATTAACTTCGAGCTTTTATTTCAAACAAATAGCTCCTAAATAAAAAACTGATCCATGAAGCTTTTGAAACATCTTGTAGCTGTTAAAACTTTATGTTACTGATATACCTTTCAAACATTTATTTATAATTATAGATATGTCCTTTTATGTCATTTTACATCTTAAAATTACATTTAACCGCTAACTTACCAAACACATTTATTGAAAAAATGACACAACTTGTAGCTCATTGTAATACACCGTAAAATCCCAGGTCATTTATTAATGCTAATTACAAACGTTACTCTTAACTAAGCCATTTTGCGGGCAAATTTAAAACTTTTCACATGAGACACTGTTTGTTTGAACACCCGATTGTTATGTACACTGTTTGTTTGAGCACCCAAATGTTTTGATCACCGTTTGTTTAACACCCGATTATGCTTTGTCACCCGATATCACCCGAATGTCACTCTTGGATATCACCCAACGAGGTTAACACCGGTAACTCCACTTGCGACCCGACACCCAAATTGAACACCGAGATTTTTCCTAATATATATATTTATATTATATATATATATATATATTAACTTCCACAAATCATTATTATTATTATATACCTATAAGTATATAAAAACAAGCGATGACACCGTTTATATACCTACGGTTATCACGAACCGACACCGAATTATATTTCACACGTTTTTACGACACCGATACCCCGATATTTTGGGTCGGATCTCACCCCAAGCCCACACGATTTTTCTTTTCTTTCTTTTCTTGGGCCGAGCACATCACAAGTCCATTTCAACCTTACCTCCATTTTTCTTTTCGGTTGGGCCACGAATTTCACAAGCCCACTGGCTTTGACGTTTTCTTTTTGTTGCAACATATGAAACGCAAACCCCATGATAACATATACTAACACGTTTTCTTTTCTTGTTCCCCTCAACTCGACACAAACCCACGTTGACTTAGTATCAAGAGACAAGAAACCACCATAGAGCCGTCAACCCATTGGACAATCACGATGACCACCTTCAAATGGTTACCCCCTGGATCGTGTGTCTCTTGGACTCCTAACACCAATCATAAACAAAGATTATTAGTACCATGTGTACCTAAAGGCTCATAACACCTAGGTTGACAAATGCTTGTAGCCCCTAAACCATATACTCTCGACAAGACTAGACAATGCAAACCAAGACAAGGTTGTCGAGTGAATATTTGACCACTCGGTGGTGTTGTGTTCTTTGGGGACATCCGAACTACCCTCACCACCCTATAAGAACCAAATTTAATGCACACTAATCTCACACACACTTGAAACCTCTCAAAACATACCCATTTTTCCTTCGGTTACTATCGACAAGTCCAAATACTCGAGCAAGGTGAAAGGAGCAAAGTCTTGGGATTAAGAGCTAGTTGGGAAGGTACTTGTGGAGCAAGAGATCGTAGTTCGAGTGGTGTTGGTTGCTCAAATTCGTCACCACCAATCTTTGGTGTTGTAAGTTGTTATTTACTCTTCTAAATTCATATACCACTCCATGCTTGCACATCACACGACACAAGTATGACTTTAAGTTTTCATTACACTATCACCACATAACTCGACACCACTAGAAAGCCCTCGCCATTTTGTTTCTACACGTATAGCTTATGTGTTTTCTTCGACCCTCCCATTATTTGGCTCGAGCTTAACCGAGAACACGAAACATGCAAAGCTAGAACTTTTCTAAACCACGATTACTAGACCGAAACTTATGCTAGTCGAACTAAATTTTAGAACAAAGAAAAACACCCACTTGGGCCTTACCGGGCTAACGAGCCCAAACACAAAACTTTATAAAATTTTCGGATATAAAAACCTACTAGTTCGAATGGTAAATGATTTCATGGAACCGAGTTTTTACAAATAAAAGGGAGTAAAAAGTGGTAACTTTTTATAAAATAAAAGATAACTTTTCAAAAACTAAATTTTGGACTATGTTTGCAAAAGTCCCACGTAGAGGGACTAAAAGTGACAAATTGTGAAAACTTTCAGACTATTTTGAAACTGCCGAATTGTAAGTAATTAAGGGGTATAAACCGTAAATTTCTAAAGTTTAGGGAACAATATGTAAAAAGGCAAAAAGGACCACATTGTAATTATTATTAACCAAAGGGTAAAAGGTGTAATTTTAATAAAGTTAAGGGATAAAATGTGACAATGCCTATTCTTATAATTTATTTATTTCATAAACTTTTATAATTATATATATATATATATATATATATATATATATATATATATATATATATATATATATATATTCCTTAAACTTTAATATACATGACTTTATTAAAAATATTTAATCATAAATATTTTTAACAATATTATTTTCATAACAAGTTAATATATATTTAATCAAACACCGATTCATATCAACACTAACGAATAACTACGTAACGTTATTTGGAATATATCTTAAGACACCCAAAACGGATATCACCTTACACGTGATATATTACACGTCAGTTATGACACGAATCTAAAACACCGATTATAATATATTTTTAGGTCGCAAGTCGGAGGAATTTCATTGCTAGCCATAGCAATACACCATCACTTTTGAGCACCGTTGTGATTCACACGCACCTTTCAGGTGAGTTCATGGTCCCACATTTTTAATTGTTTTTAAACCCCGTGGGGAGATGCATACTATAAATCGAACACAAGTATTTTCTGTATGCTATTATCACCTGATATTGCCTAAGTTGACACCAGTGCTACAAGTCCCTCATATCACGAACCTTAATCACTTGCGAGTGAGCGCGAATATAGTTGATAGATCTATTGGAATGGCAGCCCGCCTCTGTCAAGGTGATCACTTGGCAGGAGGTGTGCTATATTCGAGGTATTATGGAATTTTGGCACAATTCCTGTCACCGAGGGCCCCTTGTCATTTACATCAGCTGTGGTGTAGATGATTATTATTATCTTTATGATATGTCAAATCAAAGTTAAGGCTTGCGTTTCGTGAGGCTTAGGAGCAATATTACACCCGATTTAGTCAAGACCTGTCTATCTTGGCTTGTTTATTTCAAATGCTTGACTTGTGTTCACACTATTACTATTTAAACTACTATGGATTCACTCAACCTTTGTGTTGACTTTTTAAGCATGTTTATCTCAGGAAACTAGCAAGCATGGCGGCACGGAGCTGGCAAAAGGGCACAGGACCTCCATTTTATTTCAATAATGATATCATTCTTTACAAACTCATCACCACTTTTGTGAAACAATTAACATTTTGGAAAAATGTTTGTAACTCTGAATATTTGAGTTTTCATGGAATGATATTGACAATCTTTTGAATTGTTTTCTATGAGTATGACTGTGTACTAAACTGTAATGACCCCGATTAGACTTCCGCTGCTTAATCAAATTTCGGGGTGTTACAGATTGGTATCAGAGCCATGGTTATAGAGAACCAAATGATTTTTTTCAAAACATTGGACTATAACCTCACCAAATTTTAAACAAACTATTTATCACCAAAGTGCCCTCCGTGCCAGCGCTTGCCAACGTCATGTTTTAAGGTTTGATTTTTAGCACCCATTGCATTTAGCTCAATATGACACCATGATCACTGTGCATGTAGCATTATGTAGACTAAATGACTTATATCACTGCTATTTTTGGGATATTACAGTACCATGTCGCCCCCGGTTATTATTTTGTCCGACAGTGACGACGTCGTACCAGCATCATCCACTCACCCTACTATTGACTTATCTGATTATGACACCCATGACACCCATGATTCTGACCATGACACCCAACCTGTATCACCTGCTATACCATCTCCTGTTCCATCTGGAGACCCCTCTGCTGACACTGAGCCCTTTGAGGAGGGTGAGGTTGCTTCTACACCCGTTGATTCCTTTGCTATTCAGCCTCTCTTTCGTCCTGTTGGTGGACCTATGACACAGGGGCAGTACCTTTATGACCAGTACCTGACATCTCAGCAGTTTCTTGCGGCTGATGATCGTCCTACACCACCTGCTAGCCACCACACCGGTTCAGATGCTGATGACGAGTCTTCTGACTCCGATACTTCTGACACTGCTGCTTCTATTCCACCATCATCCCTGCCTGCACTGATTCGTCGGCGCAAGCGAGTGAGGATTCTTGAGCCCTTTGAGCCTGAGCCTTTCGGCGAGTTGTTTCGATACCATGAGGGAGACTTTACCCGCAAATGCACGGCTCGGAAACGAGTCTGCATTTTGCCTGCTTCTACTGTTACACCACCTGTACCTACACCTGTACCTACACCTGTATCATCACCTATGTCTGTATTACCACCTGTTTCTATGCCAGATTTGACACCTGTGGCATCACCAGCACCCCCACCATCACCTGTATCACCCCCACCTGAGCCACATCCTTACATGTTGCCTACTTACACCGCACCTCCTACTTCTGAGGCTTTACCACCCATGCCGCCACCTACAGTTTTCTACTCACAGACTACCACTGTACCGATCCCATCACCTGCTACATCACATGTACCATCACCTGCTCCCACCGAGACACCCACCTCACCTGGTATTCATAGATTGGTTGATGCTCGTCGATGGTCGTTTTTGTTAGACTACATACGTAGATGGAGATTAGCTGAGGGATCGCCTAGGGCTGCTGAGCTTGGAGATGGCTCTTCAGCGGTGTTACCAGTCACAGGAGAGCCGATACACCACACTATCCCTCTTTTGGCTGCTAGATTGATTAGACATGAGAGTCGACTTGATGAGCTGTTGAGTGTTATAGAGGATATATCCTTGGAGAGGATAGAGTGTATGCAGGAGGAGGTCACGAACCTCGTGGTACATAGGACAGCTTTAGAGATGGTATTTGAGATGATGGGTACAGAGATCGAGGAGGCACAGGCTACTATCACTGAGTTTGGTCACCGATTAGATATTCAGAGGCACGAGATTAATGATTTGAGAGCGGTTGCGGCCATTACACAGGAGATGATGGAGCATCAGGCACAGGAGTTAGCTGCATCTAGTTCTACCATCCATGCACTTTCGACTACTATTGAGGAGATTCAGGCCCGTGAGAGATCCAGAGATATGGAGATGTCGGGGATGATCCGGATGATCAGAGAGCTAGAGAGGAGATCAGGAGGCGCACCTGGACCTTCATAGATCTATGACATGTCATTACTTACAGAGACATCTTAACTTGCCGCCTGTGGCATTAATAATTGTTGTAACTTATTGTTTTGTAACAATGAATTCAAAAATTATTAAAACTTTATGTTGGTTATGATTGTAACGTATTGATATTGATTTATGATGTTCTAGTTGTCTGATCTTTCTTTTTATTATGCTCCCATATTGAGATTCATTATAATTTCCATGTGTGTTGTTACATGTCGTGATGTTTATCTATGAATGATATGGTTATGTTGATGTATGTATTTATGGTGTGGTTGTGATATGTGTTTTGTGATGATCTCGACTATTATGAGTTGGACACACTATTTCTCTTGTTATTGATGTTTGGGATTTGTACTTATGCACTTGCGATTTTATAGAGTTATGGCCCCAAGGAAAACCACTACCGCTACCTCGTCACCCGCCATGACCCAAGCTGCTATCAGAAAGTTGGTTGCCGACAGCGTTGCTGCAGCTTTGGAAGTACAGGCTGCTGCAATGGCACGAACTAGTAGCAACAACCGAGCCACTGCTGAGAGCGAGTCTGCTGCGACTCGGAAGTGCACCTATAAGGACTTCATTGCTTGCAAACCATCTCACTTCAAAGGAACTGAAGGAGTAACAGAGCTTGCTCGATGGTTTGAGCGAACTGAGACTGTGTTTATAAGGAGCGGTTGTGCCGCGGAAAGCCGAGTCTCGTTTGCTACTGGAACATTGTTGGAAGACGCGTTGTCTTGGTGGAATGCAACTGCTCAGAAGATAGGTGTGGAGGAGGCTTATCAGATTACCTGGGCTGATTTTAAGGAGAAGATGTTGAAGAAGTTCTGCCCTAAAGGCGAGATCAAAAAGTTAGAAGACGAGTTTCACACTTTGGTTGTGAAAGGAAATGATCTCAGGGCTTACGACAGGAGATTTCAGGAACTTGCTACACTTTGCCCTTCTAAGGTTCCCGATTTGGAAAAGTTGTTGGAAAGGTACATTGAAGGATTACCCAGGAGCATTGAGGGAAACGTCACCTCGTCTAAGCCTCAATCTTTGGATGAAGCAATGTCCATAGCCCAAAGACTGCTAGACCGGGAGATTAAGCGTAACTCTGCTCAGGGAAACAACGATCACAAAAGGAAGTTTGATGATCGAAGGACAAACAACAACAACAACAACAACAACAACAACAACAGCAACAGCAACAACAACCGAAACCCCAACCGTAACTACCACCATGACAGAAATACCCACCACAACCAACAGAACCGCCGACAGGAAGCTGTCAGAGCTTATGTCGCTGCACCGGTTAAGGATGCTAGGTATGCTGGACCTCTTCCATTTTGTGACAAGTGTAAGATGCATCACAATGGACCCTGCTATGCTAAGTGCGGGAAGTGTTCAAGGGTTGGACATAAGACACAAGATTGCAAGGCGACAGGAGCCAATTTGCAACCCGTGGCTGTAGTATGCCATGCTTGTGGAGAGAAAGGACACTACAGGCGACAATGCCCTAACAAGGATAACAATGCACCTGGGAGAGCATACGTGCTGGGAGATGGAAATGTCCAACAAGATCTGAACGTAGTCACTGGTACGTTCTTTCTAAACAACCACCTCGTTAAAGTTTTATTTGATTCCGGAGCCGATCAAAGTTTCGTGTCTGTTTCACTTGCACCCCTGCTTAATGTTACACCCACCCGACTAGACACCACGTATGAGATTGAACTAGCTGATGGAAAGCTAGTGAGCACTAACACTATACTCCGAGGTTGCACCCTACGACTATTAGACACCCCCTTTGTTATCAACCTTATGCCTATTAGACTCGGTAGTTTTGACGTCGTTGTAGGAATGGATTGGTTATCCGAGAACCGCGCTAAGATTATTTGTGACGAAAAGGTCGTTCACATTCCACTAAATAACGAAACCCTGGTTGTTCGCGGAGAGCGAAGTAAGACACGTTTGAGCGTCATTTCTTGCGTCAAGGTTGTGAAGTACATCGAACGAGGATGTCAAGTCTTTTTGGCTCAAGTCACCGAGAAAAAGTCGGAAGAGAAGCGACTCGAGGATGTGCCAGTAGTCAGGAACTTTCCAGAAGTTTTCCCTGAGGACTTGCCTGGCCTTCCGCCGACTCGTCAAGTGGAATTTCAAATTGACTTGATGCCAGGAGCCGCACCCGTAGCACGAGCACCCTATAGGCTTGCACCGTCGGAAATGAAGGAGTTATCCGGACAATTGGAGGAATTGTCGGATAAAGGATTCATTCGCCCTAGTTCATCACCGTGGGGAGCCCCGGTGTTATTTGTAAAGAAGAAGGATGGAACCTTCAGGATGTGTATCGATTATCGTGAGTTGAACAAACTGACGGTTAAGAATCGATATCCGTTGCCAAGGATTGATGATTTGTTTGATCAACTGCAAGGATCGAGTGTCTACTCGAAGATTGATTTGAGATCGGGTTATCATCAACTGAGAGTTAGGGAAGAAGACATCCCTAAGACAGCTTTCAGGACAAGGTACGGTCACTACGAATTCCAAGTAATGCCATTCGGTCTAACAAATGCACCCGCTGTATTTATGGACTTAATGAACCGAGTGTGCAAACCCTATTTGGATAAGTCCGTGATTGTATTCATCGATGATATCCTTATTTATTCACGTAGTAAGGAAGAGCACGCAGAACACTTGAAGGCTATTCTAACACTGCTCAGAGAAGAGAAATTATACGCCAAATTTTCCAAGTGTGATTTTTAGATTGAGAAGGTACAATTTCTCGGGCATGTTATTGACAGTAAGGGTAATCATGTTGATTCCGCCAAGATCGAAGCTGTTAAAAATTGGGCGTCACCTACGAGTCCTACTGAGATACGCCAATTTTTAGGTCTTGCCGGATACTATCGGAGATTTATTGAAGGTTTTTCAAGGATTGCTAAACCTTTGACCGAGTTAACACAGAAGAAGACGAAGTTTGAATGGGGAGATGAGCAAGAATCGGCATTTCAGTTTTTGAAGCAGAAGCTTTGTGAAGCACCGATATTAGCACTACCCGAAGGAAGTGAGGACTTCGTGGTATATTGTGACGCATCAATCCAAGGTTTGGGTGCCGTATTGATGCAAAGACTCAAAGTAATTGCTTATGCTTCTAGACAACTTAAACCCCACGAGGAGAACTACACTACTCATGATCTAGAATTAGGAGCGGTAGTATTCGCTCTGAAGATCTGGAGACACTACCTATATGGAACCAAGTGTACGGTTTTCACCGATCACAAGAGTCTTCAGCACATTTTAGATCAGAAGGAGTTGAACATGAGGCAACGTCGATGGCTAGAGTTGTTAAGCGACTATGATTGTGAGATCCGTTATCACCCGGGGAAGGCAAACGTTGTAGCAGATGCCTTGAGTCGAAAGGAACGACTTAGACCCCTCAGAGTTAAGTCATTGGGTATGACAATTAGATCCCCATTGCCGTCTCAAATTCTGGAAGTTCAAGCTGAGGCACTTAAGGAAGAGAACAGACCGCACGAGAAGATTTATGGTATGCCCGAAAGCACGAATGGATTTGTCAAGAAACCAGATGGAAGGCTGTGTTTCAAGGACAGAAGTTGGATTCCATTGTATGGAGGAATACGAGATCTCATCATGCACGAGTCTCATAAGTCTAAATATTCCATTCATCCGGGTTCGGACAAGATGTATCAAGATCTAAAGAAGTTGTATTGGTGGCCAAACATGAAAGCTGACATTGCTGAGTATGTCGGTAAGTGTTTGACCTGCTCAAGAGTAAAGGCTGAACATCAAAAACCATCCGGTCTTTTGGTTCAACCCGAGCTGCCAATGTGGAAATGGGAAAGGATTACAATGGATTTCATTACAAAATTACCCAAGACATCAAGTGGGTTGGACACAATATGGGTTATTGTTGATCGTCTCACGAAGTCAGCACACTTCTTACCGATCAAAGAGACTGATGATATGGATGTGCTTGCACGTTTGTACCTTAAGGAGATAGTTTCCCGGCATGGAGTGCCGATTTCTATTATCTCCGACCGAGACAGCCGTTTCACGTCTAACTTTTGGCGATCTTTACAGAAAGCCTTGGGAACTAAGTTAGATATGAGTACAGCTTACCATCCACAGACTGATGGTCAAAGTGAAAGGACGATACAAACCCTAGAAGACATGCTTAGGGCGTGTGTGATTGATTTTGGAAAAGGCTGGGATAAACACCTACCGTTAACAGAGTTTTCATATAACAACAGTTATCACGCTAGCATTAAGGCTGCACCGTTTGAAGCACTTTATGGAAGAAAGTGTAGATCACCAGTTTGTTGGGCTGAGATTGGAGATGTACAACTCTCAGGTCCCGAGTTGATACTTGAAACCACTGAGAAAATAGTAAAGATTAGACAACGATTACAAGCCGCCAGAGATCGGCAAAAGAGTTATGCCGATGTGCGAAGGAAACCAATAGAGTTTCAAGTTGGGGACAAGGTCATGCTTAAGGTATCACCTTGGAAAGGAATGATTAGGTTTGGAAAACGTGGGAAGCTAAACCCAAGGTACGTTGGACCCTTTGAAAAAATGACACAACTTGTAGCTCATTGTAATACACCGTAAAATCCCAGGTCATTTATTAATGCTAATTACAAACGTTACTCTTAACTAAGCCATTTTGCGGGCAAATTTAAAACTTTTCACATGAGACACTGTTTGTTTGAACACCCGATTGTTATGTACACTGTTTGTTTGAGCACCCAAATGTTTTGATCACCGTTTGTTTAACACCCGATTATGCTTTGTCACCCGATATCACCCGAATGTCACTCTTGGATATCACCCAACGAGGTTAACACCGGTAACTCCACTTGCGACCCGACACCCAAATTGAACACCGAGATTTTTCCTAATTTATATATATATATATATATATATATATATATATATATATATATATATATATATATATATATATATATATATATATATTAACTTCCACAAATCATTATTATTATTATATACCTATAAGTATATAAAAACAAGCGATGACACCGTTTATATACCTACGGTTATCACGAACCGACACCGAATTATATTTCACACGTTTTTACGACACCGATACCCCGATATTTTGGGCCGGATCTCACCCCAAGCCCACACGATTTTTCTTTTCTTTCTTTTCTTGGGCCGAGCACATCACAAGTCCATTTCAACCTTACCTCCATTTTTCTTTTCGGTTGGGCCACGAATTTCACAAGCCCACTGGCTTTGACGTTTTCTTTTTGTTGCAACATATGAAACGCAAACCCCATGATAACATATACTAACACGTTTTCTTTTCTTGTTCCCCTCAACTCGACACAAACCCACGTTGACTTAGTATCAAAAGACAAGAAACCACCATAGAGCCGTCAACCCATTGGACAATCACGATGACCACCTTCAAATGGTTACCCCCTGGATCGTGTGTCTCTTGGACTCCTAACACCAATCATAAACAAAGATTATTAGTACCATGTGTACCTAAAGGCTCATAACACCTAGGTTGACAAATGCTTGTAGCCCCCAAACCATATACTCTCGACAAGACTAGACAATGCAAACCAAGACAAGGTTGTCGAGTGAATATTTGACCACTCGGTGGTGTTGTGTTCTTTGGGGACATCCGAATTACCCTCACCACCCTATAAGAACCAAATTTAATGCACACTAATCTCACACACACTTGAAACCTCTCAAAACATACCCATTTTTCCTTCGGTTACTATCGACAAGTCCAAATACTCGAGCAAGGTGAAAGGAGCAAAGTCTTGGGATTAAGAGCTAGTTGGGAAGGTACTTGTGGAGCAAGAGATCGTAGTTCGAGTGGTGTTGGTTGCTCGAATTCGTCACCACCAATCTTTGGTGTTGTAAGTTGTTATTTACTCTTCTAAATTCATATACCACTCCATGCTTGCACATCACACGACACAAGTATGACTTTAAGTTTTCATTACACTATCACCACATAACTCGACACCACTAGAAAGCCCTCGCCATTTTGTTTCTACACGTATAGCTTATGTGTTTTCTTCGACCCTCCCATTATTTGGCTCGAGCTTAACCGAGAACACGAAACATGCAAAGCTAGAACTTTTCTAAACCACGATTACTAGACCGAAACTTATGCTAGTCGAACTAAATTTTAGAACAAAGAAAAACACCCACTTGGGCCTTACCGGGCTAACGAGCCCAAACACAAAACTTTATAAAATTTTCGGATATAAAAACCTACTAGTTCGAATGGTAAATGATTTCATGGAACCGAGTTTTTACAAATAAAAGGGAGTAAAAAGTGGTAACTTTTTATAAAATAAAAAATAACTTTTCAAAAACTAAATTTTGGACTATGTTTGCAAAAGTCCCACGTAGAGGGACTAAAAGTGACAAATTGTGAAAACTTTCAGACTATTTTGAAACTGCCGAATTGTAAGTAATTAAGGGGTATAAACCGTAAATTTCTAAAGTTTAGGGAACAATATGTAAAAAGGCAAAAAGGACCACATTGTAATTATTATTAACCAAAGGGTAAAAGGTGTAATTTTAATAAAGTTAAGGGATAAAATGTGACAATGCCTATTCTTATAATTTATTTATTTCATAAACTTTTATAATTATATATATATATATATATATATATATATATATATTCCTTAAACTTTAATATACATGACTTTATTAAAAATATTTAATCATAAATATTTTTAACAATATTATTTTCATAACAAGTTAATATATATTTAATCAAACACCGATTCATATCAACACTAACGAATAACTACGTAACGTTATTTGAAATATATCTTAAGACCCGAAACGGATATCACCTTACACGTGATATATTACACGTCAGTTATGACACGAATCTAAAACACCGATTATAATATATTTTTAGGTCGCAAGTCGGAGGAATTTCATTGCTAGCCATAGCAATACACCATCACTTTTGAGCACCGTTGTGATTCACACGCACCTTTCAGGTGAGTTCATGGTCCCACATTTTTAATTGTTTTTAAACCCCGTGGGGAGATGCATGCTATAAATCGAACACAAGTATTTTCTGTATGCTATTATCACCTGATATTGCCTAAGTTGACACCAGTGCTACAAGTCCCTCATATCACGAACCTTAATCACTTGCGAGTGAGCGCGAATATAGTTGATAGATCTATTGGAATGGCAGCCCGCCTCTGTCAAGGTGATCACTTGGCAGGAGGTGTGCTATATTCGAGGTATTATGGAATTTTGGCACAATTCCTGTCACCGAGGGCCCCTTGTCATTTACATCCGCTGTGGTGTAGATGATTATTATTATCTTTATGATATGTCAAATCAAAGTTAAGGCTTGCGTTTCGTGAGGCTTAGGAGCAATATTACACCCGATTTAGTCAAGACCTGTCTATCTTGGCTTGTTTATTTCAAATGCTTGACAATCTTTTGAATTGTTTTCTATGAGTATGACTGTGTACTAAACTGTAATGACCCCGATTAGACTTCCGCTGCTTAATCAAATTTCGGGGTGTTACACTCATGTTAACAGCTTTGCAGTTTACAGCTTATAACATCAATTTTACAGCTTACAGCTAATTTTGCCAAGCATACCCATTAACTTCAAGCTTTTATTTCAAACAAATAGCTCCTAAAACTTTAAATTACTGATATATTCTCCAAAACATCTTGGCGCTGTTAAAACTTTAAATTGCTGATATATCCTCCAAACATTTGTTTACAATTATAAATATGTTATTTTATGTTATTTTACATCTTATAATTACATTTAACAGTTAACTTACCAAACAATTATTGCATTTCTAAAATAATAATAAAAATAAAAAAAATTGTAATATAATAAAAAGTCAAGTAGACTATAAAATTCGTTCATATGGTCTGTTTATTTTGGCATTGTTAGAAACTATTATCATGACGTATTCATAAAAAGCCAAAAGTCTAAGAAAAATATTTCTCATGACTTACGGGTGACTCATGTGAAAAGTTTGGCGAAAAGAATCTTCTCTATGGTGTTTAATGTAAAAAAAGTTAGGCGAATACTATCGCTCATAGGGATGATTTTCGTTAGTTTTTTAGTGTTTCGGAATGATTCACGCTAATAATCAAAGGATAATAATTTTCAGGGCCGTTCCATGAATTGGTGAAATTTTTAAGGGCTCTGTACGAAATTATATAATAAGGCATTTCGATAAACAATGTTATATATAAAGTGTCACCATTTATAAGATATAATGCAATTAGTTATCAAAACGTTATAACATATTACCCATTTAAGATATTTTACCATCTAAATACTCTTTTATTTGTTAAAAATATGTCGACACATGCATATAATTATTAGCGGGACAGATTTTGGGGCCCCTTAAAATTTCGAGGCCCTGAGCGGTCGCTTACCTTGCACACCCTCAAAGCCGGCCATGATAATTTCTAACACATACGAATTTTCTTTCGCAGGTTACTTCAAATTTTTTTGATAAATAACCATATTCTTTCTAACAATTCAAATTAAAGTTAAAGATAGCCCTTCTAAACATAACCAATGTCAATAATTTTTCACACAAATGATTTATATCAAAATGAGCAAAACACATGTATAACTTTTTTCATTCCACTCATGATATTTGACAAAATTTTTAATTGAGACATATCATTAATACACTCTATTAATATTTTGATAAAATCTTGATATTGATAAAAGCAATTACTATAAGACCGAGCGCAATAGTTTGCGAGAGCATGCATCTAAGATGCCACCTTGGCAAAGAGAACGCGTCTTCCTTATTACGGAGGACATGAAGCACACGTCTTCAAGCAAGAAAAATGAAGATTCGGTATGTGGACAATCGAGTAATGAGTGTGTGTTTTTTTTGTATGTGTGTTTTGGTTAGGTATATATGTGTTTAAGTGCAGTATAGTTTGGTGGTGAAGTTGGTTGTCTTATATACTAAGTCGTGGGTGTAGAGATAGAAAGCTGATGTGATACTGAAGTAACGGTGATGAATGCGGTCTTGACGTCTCATTATTACACACAGTCTATCTTTTATAGTAGACCTCAATCCTCATGCTTACATTTCAGTATTTCTCTAAGATATATTTCTCTTTCACACAATTTATCGTATGTCTTCTTTTTGTTACATCACTATCTTACTTTTCATTTTTGATGTTTCTTCAACATTTAAGATTGATCAACCATCAACCACAATTACTCCAGCTGCACGTCTGGCCAAGCGACCGTTGGCGACACCATCAGACTATCACCGCGCTGTACATACCACCAAACCACTATTTTTTGATGCACGAAAACAAACTCATAACTATATTTTTTATTTTGATTTAACAATAATTGATCATCTTTTTCACTTAACACCTTCTTTTGATTAAATATAAAAGTTACCTTTTTAATTTTCTATTAACCACATTGATTATGATTTTACTAAAGCTTTGAATTTCTAATTTGTGAAAGTTGTCTTTTTTCTCTCGAAAATAAACAAAATTAATTGAAAGAAAAGATGGAGGAAATAAAATGAATTAAAAATCGTTGTTGGTTTTTGACAGAAAGAACAAAAGTAATTATTTAATAATAAACTACTTTTACCAATAAGGTTTTAAACAAAAGGAAAATAAAACATTTATGTAATTAATATATGTGTTGCAGGTGTATGAACCAAAACACCCTAAATGAAATTAGTTAAACTCAAAGCCGCCGATATTGAGTAAATACGGTGCTAAATACTCCCACTAGCTGCCAAAGCTTATGATATTCTGTTAGTCACTATTGTTGCAACATATTTAACACGAATACTCTAATTATATATTTAAAAACCACTCATTACTTTATGGTTAAAAAGATATAATATTCTATTTGATAATGGTTTTGTAGCTTTCTAAGCACACCTTTGTAAGGTTTATCAAAGTTCTACGCAAAGGGGTTTTGCTCGATACGCGTCACACATTTTTGACCTTTTTCCCTAGTATGTAAATCACTAAAATACCCTTTTGGTCTCTCATCTTTCTCACCAACTAAACAAGATGCATATTTCACCGGCCACCATATAAAAAAATTCTTTGTTGTTTTCATTCCACATGATTTCTACACGTACTACCCAACCCAATGCTAATCATTCCAAATTTGTGAAAATAATATTCTTTTTGTGAGATGCTATATTTTTAGTAACGAAATGAATTGTTATTAAGCTGTTATAATTGGTAATTTGATAAGTTGAAAAAAGGGAATTGTAATGCTCATAAGAAATTAAAATATCTATATTGTGTCCTAATCCAAATAATTAAACATGTTCAATAATTTTGGAGAGAGTAAGTAGAGAATTAACGGGTCTATGTAATAATTAAGTGGTTTTAATCTAATAATTCATGTTCCAGCTTTCATAGACTTATACTTCTTCTAAAACAAGCAAAACATTAATGAACATATATATTACTCCATATGATCGAGGTAATTTCGATAAGAAAAACAATTTGTGTGCCTAAAACATGAACCTAAATTTAGACCTAAAGATTTAATTTGTGTATTTTAAAAATTGGTTGGTGTAAAATTATGAAAAAAAAAAAAAAAGTGTACATTTGTGTATTTCAAGTTACCATGTTATTAAGTGGAACAAAATGAGTTGCTATTTTCAAAATATTGTTTCTTTACAAGTTTAAACTATTTACGAATTATTTGCATGTAAAATGGACCTTAAATAACCAATTTTGTTGGTAAACAACTAAATATTTACTGCACCGAAATACAAGGTACTCCGTACTATTTTGTCAGTGTTTACATAAAAGTATCATTTCCAAATAATAATACTCCTATCAAAGAGTCAACCAATACATCAATTTATAAAAATAGAACCAATAACAAATTTACAAAAAACTAGTACAACACACCTCTCTGTCTTTTTCTTGCATATATATAGAAGCATAAGAAGAAAGAACACGCAAAATACAGTGTTGAAAAACGCTACACGAAAATGAACGACCATATTCTAAATTCTCTCTCTAAAACCACCATCTTTTTATCTATCATCCTTCTTTTGCAGCCGTTAGCCGGCAGTGCCACTAGATCTTTACCGCGAATTGTCTCTTTCGAGAACGGCTTCACTCAGTTATTTGGTGGCGACACCAATCTCCTCCGTTCTGATGATGACAACACTGTCCATCTACATCTAGATCAATATACAGGTAAAGTGGCGGAACTTGAACATTTTTATTCAGAAGCTCGATAATAGAAACTTTTTACTAAAGGGCTGTGTATCAATGGTACCTTTTTTTGTGTGAAAAGCTCACCAATCAAATGGTTTGCGTCCTGCTTAGGGCATGTGAGATGATTGTACTGTATAAATTGTGAGATAGATAGTTGTCGTTCTAAAAAAATAGAAACTTTTTAGGGGATATAAAATATTTTTTTTGAAGATTTCCTACATGTTTATGGTTGTTGCTAATTTTTTTGGGAATTAGGTTCTTTTAGTATGAGTGAATATATGTCTGTGTTGCCGGTTATCAATGTTTTTGGAAAAATATATTTGGTGGCTTATATCTGTTTTATAAAATATTTTCAGGCGCTGGATTTAGATCATCAGACTTATACAACCATGGATTATTCAGTGCTAAAATCAAGTTACCATCCGACTACACTGCTGGAATCGTTGTGGCATTTTATGTATGTCACACTTATTCTTATAACTTTAGATACACAAACCATAAGTAATTTTGATTAGTTTTTGATATCTAACATACATATCTTATATTTATGAAATTGTGTATGTGTGCATGCAGACTTCAAACGGGGATGTGTTTGAAAAGACACATGACGAACTCGATTTCGAGTTTTTAGGGAATATTAAAGGGAAGCCATGGAGGTTTCAAACCAATTTATACGGCAATGGAAGTACGAGTAGAGGTAGAGAAGAAAGATACACTTTGTGGTTTGATCCTACGAAAGCTTACCACAGATATACAATTCTATGGACATCTTCCAAAATCATGTAACATTCTTTCCTTTATTTTATTAGTTAAATTGATCACAGTTACTATAATTAAATATATTAAAAGTTATTTACGCGTGATCATATATGGTAATGGCCTAATGGGGGGCGGAGATTGATATTGATATTATCTTGAAAAAGTCAATTACGTATCATAATTTGAAACTTGGACTAGAAGAAAATGAACCATAAAGAAAAGACAGCAATAAAGTTGAATATAAGTTTCATCAAGACAATTCAATGAACATTTGGATACTTTTAGTTCGTTGTTTAATTTAATGGAACTTGTACTAAATAAAAAGACTTCATATGTGTTTTATTCTTTAGAGATTGCTTTAGTAATGAAAAATACTACTGTAACATATTTAAGCTATTCGTGCAGATTCTATATCGACGAGGTCCCGATAAGAGAAATATTACGTAGCGATGAGATGGGAAGTGACTTCCCATCGAAACCTATGGCTTTATATGCCACCATATGGGATGCTTCGAATTGGGCTACGAACGGGGGCAAATATAAAGTGAACTACAAATACGCTCCTTTTGTAACTGAGATGACAGACCTTGTACTTCATGGTTGTGTTTCGGACCCAATTCAAGAACTCCAAACTGAAAACTGTGAGCAAGTTGACAAACAACTCGAAACAATTCGTTACAATAACATCACACCTAGACAACGGGGTGCCATGAAAAGGTTTAGGGAAAAGTACATGTATTATTCATATTGTTATGATACTTTGAGGTACCCTATTCCACCACCAGAATGTGTGATTGATCCGTTATTACGCCAACGGTTTAAAGACACGGGGAGGCCGAACTTTGCAAGGCGACATCATCGTCACTCGAAGAAAGGAAGTCAAGTTTTGAGCAGCCATATATATGAAATTCAAGATGAGGATTAAGTAAATAGAAGGATTGATTGTGTATAATACGAGTGGTTTTATTTAATACAGGATTGGGATTGTTTGAATTTTTCTATGTATTTAATAGTCGTAATGTATACATACCAGGATTAATTTCTAATAAGATTAAGCATGCCAGATTTTAGCTATATCACGAAAATTCATTTTGTAGTGGCTTAATCAAAGAGTAGAAAAATATATATATATATATTTATATGAGATTATGGTCGTTTAAAACTCTCTCTAGCGGCTCTGTTATTTGGACTTGTAGTTTATAGAGACCGTGGATTCTTCATTTTAGGCGTTTTTCGGGTTGTTAGGTGTTGGTTCAGGTGTAGCCTTTTGATCTTTTTAGGTTTTGTGTTGCTATAGTTTAAGTCTGATTTCAGGTTTTTAGGTCTCATGTTATGCAGTTATGGGGTTGTTTCAAAGGGGACTTCGAGTTATGTGGTACTTGCTGGCCGTTAGATGATAGAATTCCTTGTAGGTCTTTGTGTTGGGATAAATTCATAAATGCTTAACGTACTTACAATTTTGAATCATTATACATAATGTACTTTTTTTATTGTCAAAATGCTTAATTATGTTTGTGTTTTTTGTCATTACGCATAACTAATAGGATTTCTTAAGGGTACTTTCGTCATTTGTTAAATCTTCATCTCCTACCTCCCCCCTTGCATTTCAGGCCACTTTCCGGCCACCGGAGCTAACACCGTCGACCACCAAATATAACCGCCACCAACACCTTACTCCTTTCAACCTCCCCGTCCTCTCAACCTCCCCACCTTAATCCGCCACCTTCGCGCACATCCTCACAACCCCATTTTTCACATACTGAAAAAACACCAGACTTCTTTTTGCCTTTGCTGCTTCTATATGAACCAGCCGATTGCATATAATCAGGCTCTTTGTCTTTAGGCGAACTTTCATTAACCTCATCATCCTCTTCTACTTTTTCCTCCATAAAACAACCAGCAAGCTTGAGTGCAACATTGTGAAAAGAATGCCCAGCAGGTTCAAAGCGTATCGCTTTTTCTGGAAGGCAATTTGAAGAAACATAGATTGTTTCTCCATTTATAAGCTCGTTTGAGTAAGTGATTTGAAGAATGCTTGCTTTGGCTGTCATTGTTACAGCAACTCAAGCATCCACAGCTCCAAACTACAATAAAACAATATAAACAAGCCATAAGAAACCAAAGATATAAATAAATAGGCATACTAAAACACAACAGCGTATTCAAGGGATAAACAATTTATTAGCACATGTGATTACATTTGTACAACACATAGCAGTCATGGCACCCGGCAAAAAAAAGCGACACAAGCACACACAAAATGCCATTCTCAAACACTCGAAAAAAGCAGATTAAAACCAGCCATGAACTGAAATTTTATGAATTATACTTGTAGGTTATGGGTGCAGTAGCGTTCATGGATTTAGTTTTGGTTTGGGTTTGATTATGGTTGTTGTGGTTTGGTCTCGAGTTGGCAGCCGTGACTCTAAAGGAGCATTTTTAAAAATGCAGATTTTTTGTGGTGATGATGATCCAAGGGTATTTAAGTCATTTTGCATAATAAAGAACCATTAGTTATGCGTAATGACAAAAAACACAAACTTAATTAAGCATTTTGACAATAAAAAAGTACATTATGTATAATGAGTCAAAATTGTAAGTACGTTAAGCATTTATGAATTTTTAATTTACAACTTTAATTGTAATTAAAGAAAATGTTTTGTTAATGACAACCATCAATCTATATAATCTTCTATTTTAAGAAAATATCTAACATTAATATTAGAATAAAATATTCCAGTCATAAGACAATTATTTATTTATTTTAAATGGTTATCCAGATAAAATATTATTACTAAAAAAAAAAGAAAAAAACAATTAAGTGCAACGGATGTGGGTTAATCTCACACCTCAGCTCAAAAAAAGCAAACTAAAAGCGCCTACAGTGCTTAAAATCTAACCAAGCATAAGAGATGGCATGCCATAATTATGCAAAACAAAGTAAAAACAACCTGTCTAATCTGACCACAGAAACTAATGTCATAAGCTAGGGATGAGCATTTCGTACCGAATACCGGAACCGAACCGGAACCGTACCGGTACCGGTACCGATCCCGAAATACGGTACGGTACCGGTACTACGAAATAAGGAGGAAAAAAATTCGGTACCACTAATTCGGTACGGTACCGGTACCAAATCGGGAAATTCCCAAAAAAAAAGGGAAAATCCCGATTTCCCGGTACCGGTACCGATTCCCGAATCCCGTTCGGTACGGTACCGGTACCCTAATTTATGCTCGGGAAAAATTCGGTACGGTACCGGTACCGTGCTCATCCCTATCATAAGCCTTAGCAAACTTTAATTGAGAATCAGTCATACAACAATCATCCAACTCATCATCATCATAAGGGTTTTGATCATAGGTATCTTTCTTTCATTGCTCTAATAAGCTCCTCATGCCGATTCCACTATCACCTTTAGAATCGTCAAAAGCCATAAAATTAGAATTTTCATTGAAGTCATCGAGGGCTTTATCATTATCACTATCCGAAATATCAGGATCACCAACCTTAGAAAATGGATTGCCTTTTATTTATTTATTTATTTATTTATTATTATTATTTTTTAACCATGTTAGGAGTGCTCTTCGAAATATCAGGAGGAGACGCATTGGACGAATTTGGGATGCTTGCATAGTTTTCCAAATTAGCCTTTTAAATAGGAAGCAGATTCCCATCATCACTTAAAAAAGCAAGTTTCCCCTTAATTAATAAGACAAAACAGTTAAGATAAAGATCAAATGTAATCTTTAATATAAAACAAAATACTTTCATTTTTGGCTTATAGACAAAAATATTTTTGGCAAAGTGCCTAATTACTTTATACTAGTGCTATATAATCAACCTTTACTAGCTTAATTACACACCAAATCTAGCTTTCCTTGCTCTCCAAGTGTTGTAAACTAGCTATTAGGGATGTACGAATCCACGGACCCCTACGGACCCCTGTCAAAAAGATCTATGGCTCATTGTCAGAATTCTTGCCTATAAATACAAGGTTTTTGCACACCATTTACCTAGCCTATTGCATAAAATAAAAACCATGTTTTTGCAATGTCAAAACAAAATTATCATGTCTTTAACACACTCCCTAGACCTTGATCATAATGATTTTAACTTTTATTTTGTTGTAAGCGTATTTCCATGATGATCCACCAAAGCAAGTTTAGAGTTCTTGCCATCTACATCCACCACATCAACACATGAAGATCTACAACAACAAGCTTAGTAAACTTGTTATCTTCATCCACAAAAGACTAACCTCATCATGCTTGTGATCTTGATGCTTTGCCTTAGGCTTTTATATCCGGTAGACACATTTATCTTGGATCATCTTTGTACACACCTACGTATCATCACCACATAACATACTGTAACACCAAAATAGATTAGATAGTTTATGTGTTAAAACATAAGGTTTGTTATGTTGGGCCAAAATTCAATTAAAACTTCAAAATAAGGATTATCCCTGCACTTTCAAAGTTTTGGGGACCAAACTAGCAATTTGGCCAAAACACAGGGACCAAAAAGGCAAATAACTCGTAGTTTTATCTTTTAATGATAAAAGAATTATGCAGTAATTTTGCACAAAACAATTTTCTTTGTTCTTGATAACCAAGAGGCCTGGTCTTGAATAACCAATGCAAACAAATCTAATTTAAGTTATCCATCACTTACATTTAGAACAAACAAGAAAACTTATAATAACTATATGATGTGACATATGCCAAGAAGGTGATAACAACGATATAGCTTCTTGAATGTTTTTAGGCAAGTTTGCTATCTAGGGGTTGAATGTCCATTTCTGTAAGCTCCTAATGTGTTTGTTCAAATTGGTTTTAGGTATCTTTAGTTTTTAATATATAGCGATATATATTTATACACGTAATTGTTTCTCTAGTTATTTGGCTTTTGGCCCATCAATGTCTAATTAAATAACTTCTGCTATAATGAAGTTATATATTGCGAAAATTACTGACATACCCTGCATGGAGGGGTATGTCACAAAATGCCCCAAATCTCAGCCGTTTTCAAAAATGCCCCATCATTCCCCCTAAAAGCATACGCGACATAAGAGGAGGACACATGTCAACATTCTAGCTCGGGCAAAAAGAAATATATATATATATATATATATATATATATATATATATATATATATATATATATATATATATATATATATATATATATATAGTGCATGTCGCGTACGCATGTACGCGAGACCCAAAAAGTCATACGCGAAATGTTTGAAAATGTGTAAGGTTTTGGATTAAAAAAAAAAAAAATTAAAAACTTACAAAAAACACCCTTTAACTTTTTAATATTTACAACTTTTTTATATAACAAACTTTATTTGTCAAATATTTAGCAAATATATATCAAATTTGTTAATGAAAAAAATATCGTTACGAAGAGCTCTGAATTACGAACAAAACGAACCCAATATTGATATGCTTTTGACATACGTACGATTTTATAAAATTTCGAAATACCGTTTATAGGTTTAGAAAATTATACCGTTTTTAATTTATGAATATGATATTCATATTTCATAGAATTGTACGTCTTTGTCCCTTCTGCTTTAAGCTTATTTTTAAAAGATTATAAAATCGTACGATTTGTCAAATACCGTTTTTACTTTATTTGTCAAACGGTATTTGTCCAATTGTACGATTTTATAATCTTTTAAAAATACGCTTAAAGCACAAGGGACAAAGACGTACAATTCTATGAAATATGAATATCATATTCATAAATTAAAAACGGTATAATTTTCTAAACCTATAAACGGTATTTCGAAATTTTATAAAATCGTACGTATGTCAAAAGCATATCAATATTGGGCTCGTTTTGTTCGTAATTCAGAGCTCTTCGTAACGATATTTTTTTCATTAACAAATTTGATATATATTTGCTAAATATTTGACAAATAAAGTTTGTTATATAAAAAAATTGTAAATATTAAAAAGTTAAAGGGTGTTTTTTGTAAGTTTTTAATTTTTTTTTTTTAAAATCCAAAACCTTACACATTTTCAAACATTTCGCGTATGACTTTTTGGGTCTCGCGTACATGTGTACGCGACATGCACTATATATATATATATATATATATATATATATATATATATATATATATATATATATATATATATATATATATTTGCCCGAGCTAGAATGTTGACATGTGTCCTCCCCTTATGTCGTGTATGCTTTTAGGGGGAATGATGAGGCATTTTTGAAAACGGCTGAGATTTGGGGCATTTTGTGACATACCCCTCCATGCAGGGGTATGTCAGTAATTTTCACTTATATATTGTACCTAGGAAAAAAACAGCTGGTCTCAATAGACGTCTAACCACGAGTTTTGGTATAACTGATGACCTAATCTGTACAAAAATAATATTTTTTACAATATCAATTCATGAGTAGTATTTTGACAATTATTGGTATACTGAGTGCAAAACATATAAATAGAATGTAGAGAGTGGTAGATCTCTAGTTGATTTTATGATTAGCCATTTATAAAATTTCGAGTGGAGCTACATGAGTACATCCAAATATCCAATATTTAAGAATCAACAAGTCATAATTCAATATATGAGGATTTGAATTGATTATAAAATAAAGTTAAAGTGCCTTGTAATTGAGTATGTTAGAAATAATAATTACACTATTCGAGTATTTGAATGAAAGGTGAATACGAGTGATTCAAAAGCTCCTTTTTGGACTTTGGGAAAGTTTATCGGTGGATTATAATGAAAGCATACTAGAACACTTTACAAAGACGAGAAATTGAATAATCATTGTTGGAAACATAAACTAATAGTCGTATATTGCTCAATCCATGTAGTGCTATATATCCAATTCAGTATTTTAGTCATTTACCCTACAATCAAGCCTCAATTAGGGATTGTTTATGTTGAGGTATAATGGTGTATGTATTAGACCGTACTAGACGAGTATCCGTGCATAGCAACGGGATTTTCTAGCGGCAAACAACTTAGTTGCGATATTGTGGTAAGTGTTTCGTTTAACATTTATACATAAAATGTGAGAATATCAAAACGTAATTGCAATAGTTTGTAACATGCGATAAGTCAACTTTAAGAAAAACTCTTAAACATGTATCAAAAAACATATAAAAAGAATAGTGAAACTAAAAATATAACATTACATCTATTATGAGATAAGTAACCATGCACGTTATTCGTCACGTAAATCTTCTTGGTACACGACATTTGAGATGTAGAGTCCTTCTTCATCGAACTCTTTGACTGGTTTCCCTAATACGTTTGTAGTTACCCTCTAGACAACGCAACATAAAGCTGGCCAAGCGAGAAAACAAAATTCGGCAAATAAACACCGACCACAATATACTAACCTCAACATCAATATTAATATCAACATTTTTTTTATTCAATTCCTCAACTTAAGTATCAGTGACCACAAAAATAACAAAAAACTTATGTTGTTTATATAGAAATTAGGATGATTATTTGAAAACTATTAAATACATTTTTTTATTGTAAACAATAAAAAAGTATTATTTTTTAGTTTCCATTTTTAATTTTGAAATGGTGTTAAACCGTGTTTGTATGAAACGCAAGACAATTTTTGACAATATTTTCTGAATGATTCTATTAAAAAAAATAATAAAAAAAAATAAGTTGATGTTTTGTTTTATTTATTCGTAACATTAATATTTTTTAAAAATTTATCCACAAACTTTTATATATGGAAGACACAATATTACAACTTTCTTTTTATATTATGTTATTTTATTGATGATGAAATGAATAACTAAAATATCGCAAGTATAATATTTGTCGTAATAAAATCTTGTTACTATGAGGATTGTTTTTAGATAATCTTCAAACTTGGTATGTTTAAACTCCCCAATCAAGCTTAAATTATAAATGATTACATGATATATTATAAAAGTAAAGTGATTATCATCAAATGCATTCTACAATTTGTTTTAAATAATTCATCCTCGTCGGATATAACAACAATTTCAAATCAAGTAATTCAAAACTCGTGGTAGTTTTCGAACGTCTGTAAATGGAATCCTAAATGACTTTATTAGTGAGTTGTAGCAATTAATGAAATTAAAAATTGGTTAAGCAATTGCTTCCTACAATTACGATCAAAACTGACAAATCATAAACACGGGACTTATTCACCCGTATTTATAAATACTTTCCAAAACTATATTACAAATTTGTTTATGACTATAAAATATCATGCTTTGAATGATGTTATATTGCTTTGAATCTTGTACACTTAAAAAAGATACGAATATTTTCTAGTAGTAACATAATTGATCTAGACAACATCATACGTACATAATAAGTATGGTAAACTGGAAGAAAAAAAATCATAACAATTCAATAACGTAAGCTTACTGATGAATCCCTGATAAGTTTTCTTTGTTGCTTCAAGTGCTTTGTCAGATTTAATCCAATATCTGTAATGACTCCGCAAGCTGTGTCAAGTACTTCATCAACCACGTCCTGAGGGATTATATGCACTGATTTTTTTGCCTCCGTCCAATCAAAAGCATTCTTGAAATGCCTAAGAGCTGCATTAGCATCCGCCAAATCTTTACATGCATACAGTTAGCAACGGTTCAAGTTAGATAGTAGATCGTGTAAGAGATATATATAAAGTAAATGATCAAAATTATACCAGGTGTTAGTAAGCAATGCAACAAAATAGAATCGGTATGTTCCAGAATGACACATAGTGAAGAGCATGCATTTATAATTATTTCTCAGCCACTGAGACCCAATATGAACTCTTGAAGTTGTTTCTTCAATGCATCCTCATAAAGAACCACTTTACTCCAATTCCTACCATTACTTTCACTGTTCTATATCAAATCAATAAACTTTACTAAGAAAATTGAAATCTAAGTAGATAAATAATATGTTATCGATTGCTATGGTGTTTACCTGCAAGAGAAGAAGCGTGCAAGCAACCATTCCACTTCTACCAACTCTTTACGAAATCCAAGCTAGTGTTTGAGGCAGATTAACTTCCTATATAAAACAATAATAAAATACATTAGAAACAAGATGTGAGTTTGCATTTCCATTTCTTCCTTTCTATACGACTTGATTTATGAAATGAATTAACATACTATGGTTGTTTATATAGGCAATGGAAAAAACCCTTGCATATATACTTTTATAAGTTTCAATTTCACATCAAAGATTGAATTTTCCTGCCTTGTGCAAATTGAATTTTCCAGCCGTGTACAAAAAAGTCAGCCCTTGCATTTTCATGATTCAATACTTTCTGTTAATAGATTAATGTCTAGCCGTGTAATAGATTAATGATTCAATATTTCCGTTAATAAATTCAGTTTTCAAGATTTTTGAGAATTCAAGAAACGTATGTAAATACAGTATATGTAGTAAAGATTTATCACATTAATGTTGCCATGCATGTTTCTATAAACATTCACTTTGCGTTAACTTATTCAACAAAGTCAACATTTTCAACATTCAACATTTCAACAAAGTCAAAATTCAAGTTTGACCATTTTTCCTTTTTATGTAGTTAAGATATGTTCAGAGTAGTTCTTAATGTGTAATCACTCATTGCGTATACTTAATAAAAATTAAGGGGAATTATATGTATACCCAATAAAACTTGTATATTTATATATTTATTTAAAATACAAGTTTTTAATGCATAATTTACAATGATAGTTAAACATATTTTGAGGAAATATATATAAATATGAATATTTTAGTGGATATATATGTAATTGCTCATAAAAATTATGTTTGTCACTAAAAAAAATAATCTGTAATACTCTAAATTGTCGAAAGTACCAAGGTATGTAACTTATGTGACTCGGACTCAACTAAATTACTTGATATGCAAGTTGTTCATACCCTCCATTTTTTTAGCATAAATCTTGAAATATGTTTCTACAAGTAAAAGTTATATAAAAATGTCTTTATATATTTATTTTTGAATCGATACATAATATTGATATAATTTTGAAGCTCCAAATAATAGGGCGGGTAGTCGTCCATCCTCAAAGGTGGCATTAAAATAACTTGGCATGCATGAGTTATATATATATATATATATATATATATATATATTATTGTACTATTCTATCTGAAGGCTAGAGATTTTTTAGAGGTGTTTACGTTTCTTTAAGTGGAGTGAAACTTGGGTTCAAAACCTTTCTTGGCTCTTAATTGAGAGAGGCATTAAAGCTTGCCTCTCTCTAATAAGATGCTAATATAAACTCTTATATATAACAATTTAATTTAGTAAACATCCTTTATTTACGAAAGTAAAGATGAAAAAGCTGGGTCTGCGATTGTTTTATAACTAACATTGGGCTTTTACATTCATAGGCTTGTCCACTCAAACAAATTAAATCTAGCCCATGAAACAAATTATATAATCCAATCCTTCAAAATAAAAGATAGGACGTTGCAATCAATTAAGAATTTACGAATTATTTGTTCATTTTCCTCAAGTAGTAACATGATTTGACAAATAGGTTGGTATGACTTTTTTGTTTGTATAAAAGCAGATTCATATCCTTCTTGATTTTCTCTGTTGAAATTATTTTAACATATACTTTGCCTAGACCATAAGTTCCACGAAACAAGACGTCAGAACTTCAAAGTTTATTTTTACATGGGAGAAGGACCCAGAACAAGTGATAAGAGAGCTCTTTGTTGAATATATACGCTAGTATACTTAACAAATGTTTTTCTAGTACATACGTTAAAAGAGTTGCTCTCTATCACAATATACAAAATTGACACATAGTTTCAACGAGGACTTTAGGCCCGCGCTGCGGCAGGATCTAAGCAAAAGTTGATGCAAACTTGGGTCAACATGTAAGATATTAATAGAAACAAAGACTGAAAAGTGAAAACAGGAGTCAAAAGCAAGAACTGTACAAAAAAAAAAAAAAAAAAGGAATAGAAACACAACTGCAACAAAAGTGAAACAAAACAATCACCACCCAAAACTGAGAAGCCAAAACACCCTGGTTAGTGTTCTAGGAGTCATATTTATGATATAATCAATTAAACAGTTTATATACATACTAATCTTGAATGCTAGCTGAAATATCCTTTTTTTTTTTTTTTTTTTGCCAATGTGATTAGTGACTAGTGCATATAATACTTAGCAAGTGACACTTAAAACTAATACTGGGGTGAGGAGAAAGGGAGAAATCGATATAAGGGTTTTCTATGATGCTTATAGGAGAAGTTTGGTCACGAAAAAGCTCAGGTATAGGCTTCTGAGCCTTTAAGGTTGTCATGCCACAAAGTACATAACTCGGAAGTCTTTATATGAGCTTCTTTGGGACCAAACTTCTCCTTGACGGCATCATAGAAAACTTTTATATCGATTTCTCCCTTCCTTCTCACCCCAATATTAGTATGTCATAGCTCGCATTCTCTCTTTTTCACTTGGCCCTTGGTTTCATGTACCTCAATTAGTGGACATAAATATGTACATCAATCCAGCTCCGGCTGAGCTGTACGCCGAAGCCTATGCATCTGGATGAGCTTGTTCAAAACTACCATTTGCTGATGATGTAGCGTTTAAATTTCTAATGCTTGGTTAAAGTTGTTAATCATGGTTTCAATGTTCAAACAAGAATCAAGCTTATTTGTAGTGTCGGGAATAGGCATGACATTTGAGTAACTAACGTGTCGCCAAATTGCAACTTGAACATTTAAAAAAAAAAAAAATGACTAAAAGGTTTTTTTCTTGTAGTGAAAAAAGATAAAGAAAGGTTCTAAGACAAATGCTATATGGTTTCAAAAACATTTTTAGATAAAAATATTTATTTCTGGTATAGAAAAAGTTAAATCTAAAATGATGAAGCAGGCAAATTGTTGATCGTTTGTAAATCATGGCTCAGAGTCTTTACTTTGACCATTTATTTGGCTAAATCATAAGATATTCTATAATTACGGATCAAAATTTCTATTATCACATTAATAAAAACAAATCAGTAAAAAGCCATTAAAAACAAGTGTGAACAACTAGGGCGTTCGAAATCAATATCTCACTATATGTTCAATTCATTTGGCTGTTTGACGAGATTAATTAGAGGTAAGAAATGGTATTCCTAATATTGAATTGATAGTGGTAGGCTTGTGCTCGCGTTTGACGTAAATCCATAACATGTATTTTTTGATATAAGCTTCATACAACAAATGATGAAGTTTACGCACACTATCTTGTATTAATTGTTGTTTATATCCGCCAGGATGTGTTTTTTGTGGTTATTTAATCAATACCAGGTAGTCTTAAAAGATGACCATGACATGGATGAAGGCCTGCTCGGGGTCAATGACGTAACAAGAAAGGAGAGGGATTCCTGTTTTTCCTGTCCATGCTTCGAATTTATGAAAGTGAGTACCGAGTTCCTTAGCTTGTTACTTGTGCGTTTGTACAACAATTAATTTATGTTCTCATGTATCTTGTTTTATGGACCTGAATGTAACACAATCATATGAAGATGTAGTAGGTAGTCTAAAACATATAAGTTTTGCCACTCTCCGTAGGTTTGAGGAAAATCGGAGATAACAAGTATGTCATTATACTTGTGAACACTAGTACTAATTATGTGGCTTTGTAAACAACACCCGAAGTTCAATTTTTCCAGAATCATTTGCTTTGTCACCATATTTAACTATATAGAAATTGTCCTTTTTTACTTTCACCCACACTATATCTTTTGTTAATACAACTTGCAGCGCAAGGACGTAATACATGCTTCATACCAAGACCATGATCATCGTCCAGGGCACGTGGTGGCACCCATGGATGGTCAGGTGGTTGAAGTACTGGTAAAGGACGGAATGAGAATCAAGAAAGGACAACCTATGGTTGTCTTGGAAACAATGGAATATGAGGTTAAAAATAATGCCATTTTAGAAACAGCGGAATATGAGGTTCAAGATAAAACCATTTTGGACAAAGTTCATTCAATGTCTAATTTTCAATAAAACTTTTCTTGTGACTTGTGTTTTGTCACTTTGTGTTTCTGTTTCGTGTTCTATGGTAATCCAGAAGGAAAGGACTAAGGCCAAAATTGTTGGTATCTTTTCACAGGTCTATTGCCAAGCCAATTAGTTTCCATGAAACGTTTTGTATAAACCATTGTATGAGTTTATGTGATTGTGTTTTGATGTAACTTTTCTAGACAAAGTATATAAACTTTAAGATTAATAATAGAACTAAAAAAACATATGTTCGACCCTTTACAATATATATAGTCATTGAAACGACATGACTCTTAAACCTAACCATTGTGTCGTTTAACAATAACTGTCAACCATAATAACTAACTTCTACTAACTGTCATATTATAACTAACTTATAAACGGGCTGTTTGGGTTAAGGATTTCGACCCATACAACTTTAGCCCTTTTGACCCATACTTAAATATACTAAACAAACATATAAGTCTTAACAATAATAAGCATTAAAGCATTATAATTCTGTCCACATTCTCCTTCCTAATGCTTGAATGCTGCAATCTTGATCTTTCTGGTTCAATCTTCAAGTAATGATGATGAAATCATCACTACTGCTTGTGCTTTCTTCAAATTTGCTTCCTTTGGTCTCTTCACTTGTCTGCATAACATCTTCCACTCTTTTACACTTCTTTCTGGGAGATTCTTCATTCATCTCTTGTACTTGGGCTTCAAGTGCTTCAACCTGTGCATTTCCCTGTGCACCATGTGCAATCACCCTTGCATCATTCTGTGGCTCCATTTCACTCATGCTAGCCATTCCCTCTGGTTCACCCTGCACTCTTTTAGCCTCTTCATAGTACAACTTCACCATGCCAATATACTCCTTGTATATTTCTTTCACTGTCTCTTGATGTTCATATGCTAGACCAAGTATCTTTGTCAATTGATGCCAGTTTCCATTCAATGATACATCCATGTATCCTCCAAGTGCATCAACAAATTTGTATAAAGCCAATAAATCAATCTTAATTACCCCCACAGTTGGTGGTAATTCACCCAATACTTCTTGTCCTAAGTATTCTTTGTAGAACCATTCGATCATATCCATAAATTTCCCTTTCAACACTTCCCAGTTTCCATATACAAATTTATCTATCCCAATCAAATCAAGAAATGCTATGAATCTTTGATAAGTGTTTACCTTTAGGAAATATAGAGTTCCATTCATGCTTATGTATTCAGAATCCACATAATCATGATCAAATTCTTTCTCCATTTTCAGTTCCTCCATTCCTTTCACTAATGAACATGCATCATCAGGGTCTATCGACTTAAAATACTCATCCAGAAACTTATTGTGTCTCTCAGTCATGCTGCTATCACTTTCCCCTACAACAATGTTGTGTTTATCAACAGTTTCATCATACATGTGATCAAACATGTACCATATCTTGCATCTATTTCCATCATGACTCACAAAGTAACCCTGCTCCTTCAATTGTTCTAAACTGAGAATGTTTAATGTGATTTCAGGAGTGTAAACCACATTAGGTACCATTAATCTTCCTCTGTCTGTGTCCACAATCACTTCTCCTACACCATATGAGACAATACACTTCTTTTCTCTTTCTTCTGTTCCTTCCACTTGGAACCTCTGCATCAATCTTTTGAATAACTGTTTTATAGGAGTCATATGCCTTTTATATGCAGTACTAACATACCATATCTCATCCCAACTGCCTGAATCTGAACCCTGAACCATGTAGTCTGTTGAAACATGAACGGTTTCTGGTTCATATTTGAAAACTGCCTCCTTGTGTGGTGATTCGATTGGTGTGGTGTCCATTGCATTTGTTCCAATTTCTTGTATGTTACTTTTCTCTTCTTTCTCTGTGCACTTTCAAAAGAAATGCCCTCTCTTTCTGCAAATAAAGCAACGTGCCCTTCTTTCTTTCTTTGGCAAACTGCTTGATTCTCCTATTTCTTTATTTGTGTTAGTAACATGCTGTTTTGGTTTTGAGGAGTTATAGGATACCACTTCTTCCATTTTTTTCTTAAGTAACTGTTTTCCTTCGGGTGAGATATGTTTCTTATGTCTCGGCCACTTTTGGGTTGTTTGGGATTTTTCTCTTTGTAGATAATGAATGTTTGGGACATATGGTGTGTCTTTGTATAATTGGCTTCTCCAGGGATCAGAACATAGGCTCTGATACCACTGTTGGTATCTTTTCACAGGTCTATTGCCAAGCCAATTAGTTTCCATGAAACGTTTTGTATAAACCATTGTATGAGTTTATGTGATTGTGTTTTGATGTAACTTTTCTAGACAAAGTATGTAAACTTTAAGATTAATAATAGAACTAAAAAAACATATGTTCAACCCTTTACAATATATATAGTCATTGAAACGACATGACTCTTAAACCTAACCATTGTGTCGTTTAACAATAACTGTCAACCATAATAACTAACTTCTACTAATTGTCATATTATAACTAACTTATAAACGGGCTGTTTGGGTTAAGGATTTCGACCCATACAACTTTAGCCCTTTTGACCCATACTTAAATATACTAAATAAACATATAAGTCTTAACAATAATAAGCATTAAAGCATTATAATTCTGTCCACAAAAATCACTAGCACTCAAACAGTTTCTGATTCAACAGCAAAAAATATTAAAAATCTGCTGGATGAGCACCGAGACTTACGTAAAGGTATTTTTCATATGGAAGATGGGTTAGAGGACCCGGATGATGTTCAAGATTGCCCACTAGCATTATTTGGTAATAAAGTTGTTTTCGAAAGGTATAAAAATTTCAAAAGGTTTGATATCGTAATAGACCATTCGGATCATCCTTTTTCGAGACATACCACACTAAAGAAGGAGGTAAGTGTATATTATATTTATTGAAATAACAACAACATCAAATTTGTCATTTTAATCTTCTTCCTTTCATAGACATACTTGTATTACGTTTCAGCCATCGGATGATTGGGTTGAAAACATAAAGAAAGAGTGGAATACTCTTGAGCAACACTTGCCTGGTATGTCTATTCATTCCATTAATGGAAAGTTATTCGAAGTAGATGTAAATATGTAATTCCAACTTATTCATGCATATTGCATTCACATGTTAAGTAAAGTTGATATTTTATTATCTCGGTACAGATAGAATATTTGTTAGAGCCTATAAAGAGAGGATGGAACTTTTAAGAGTTATAATTGTCGGACAAGAGGGGACTCCATATCATCATGGTCTCTTCTTCTTTGATGTGTGTTTTCCAAGAAACTATCCAATCAGACCACCTGTATGCCATCCTTTTCTTCTTCTTATGATTCTTATCCTTGTTCAAATGCAATTATGTAAATAAGGCATCATTCTAGTATACTGAAACCAATAACATGTTTTATTCACTAATTTTGTTTCTTTCAGCTTGTGCTCTATCAATCTCGTGGTCTATGTATCAATCCAAATCTGGCTAGGTCTGGTAGAGTACGCTTAGTCCTCCCCAAAAAAGGTGGCGGCTGCCTAGAGGAGGAGAATATTTGGGTGCCTGGCTCTTTGACTCTGCTCCAATTTCTGATTTTCATGCAGAATCTATTTAACAAGGAACCTATATTTAATGATGTTAGCTATACGATAAGATGCTCTGTGTATAAAGAGCATGCTTCCTTACTATACAATGAGAATACCCTTGTAAAATCACTCAAAACAATGGTGTATACTATGAACAAACCACCAAAGGTGAAAATTGTTTTTCTGTTTTCCTACTTGTTGGGTACTACTTCTTATCTAATGAAGACCATCTTTGATGTTGCATGCAGAACTTTGAGGATTTCGTGGTAGGACATTTTCGCAATCATATGCGTGATATTTTAAGGGCATATAAAGCTTATATGGAAGGTCTTCGAGTCGGGTGTCCTGTCAATAGTTTACAAGAAGAGGGCAATAAGGGGTCCTGCTCAATTACATTCAAGAATGATTTGGCTTCATGCTTTGACCCCCTTGTAGCTGCATTTAGGAAAATAGGATCAACAATGGAAGCTCAAGAATTACATTCTCCAAGTTTGACATAAAAACTTGTACGCATGAAATTATATTTGTTAGCTTAATAAAGCTTAAGGCCGTTTGGTTAGATCCATGTAGCACTTATGGGTATTTATGTTTAATTCTTATTTAATATCATGTAATCTGAATAGTTCATTAAATTCGCATTCTATGTTTGATTTTAATCTATTTTTTCCTAGTTATGCACTCCGATACTGTCTCTTCTCATTCCATCTGATTTTATTATGGTTTTGTCTAATCCCACTCGTTCTCATTCCATCTGGTTATGTTTGGATATGCTTATTTCCACTCTGGTTTCACATCTCCTTCTAAGAGTAAAGATCATTTGAGTACCAAACTTTGTTTACATACAAAGGGATCAATCTGCACCTTCTATCTTATTTCATCTAATGGTTCAAATTAAATACATATTTTACACTAGAAGGGCATTTTTGTCCATATATAAGCTATATTTTTTATAACCACTCATTCAAATTCATCATTTTTTCACACATACAAACGGTGTGTTTTTTTACCTCCCATCTTTTCTCTCCTTTATAGTGTTGTTTCCTTCATCACGCATCATCACGTAACCCTAATTTTTTTTTGTCAATTCATTAATCGATCATCTACTTTATGATTACCTGAACATTAGGTTGATCTTCATCACGTATTTCCTTCAGATCTGGTTTCCGATCCATTAATTTAGGTGATTGATCACAATAAGCTTATTAGTTATCACCAATTGAAGTTATTGTTCTGAATTATAAGCTAATTGATTCATATTATTGTCAAATAATCAGGTGTTATGGATTCGATTGAAAGAAGTGAGCAAAATTTGTTTCGTCTGATGAGATCGTTGCTCTTACAACTAAGTACACTGAAGAGATCGTTGCTTATGAACATTGATGAATTGCAAGCTATTGATAGTAAGCTTTAGAATTATGGCTGTCTGAATAAGCTACATCATTAAGTAGTTTTAAGTTCTGAATAACTTATCATTTAGCATTTGATTGAATCAAGGTGTTAATATAAGCTGAATTAAGCTGGTTTTACCTTATCGTTAGTAATAAGTAGTTTTTAGTTGATTTCAAAATAATCACATGTGATATTTTACTTTGATTAATATGATTTTAATTGAGTTTATTTGTTAAATATATCACATGTGTTGCAATAGGCTTTGTAACGGGGATCCTAGAAACTAATGGTAGAAGTGAAATGGGTCATCGACATCTTATAAACACACAGTAGAGATGCATAATTTGGTCTAAAATACATGCTTAACACCTTCTTTTAAGCATTAATTTAATTGAACAATTAGGTTCTGTGATTTAATTTCGGTTATGTGATTTAATTCAAGTTTTGAGCATGATGTGAAGAAACGAAAGTGCTATATATACATAAGCATCATTAGCATTACATCACTAGGTAGGACGACATAAAAAATTACATGGATCATTTTGGGCACTTTTTTGTAGGTAATCACAATGAAAATGCAATTGATACAAAAGTAGCATTATCGCAAGGATATGGTTATATGTGAAACAGGTGAGTGCGTTATCTCCCGACAATCATAATTTATCTCTTGCATTAGCGAAGTAGTCATCTATGTTATAGGACTTGGTGAATTTAGGATGTGTTGCTTTACGGGGTTGGTTCAGGGAGTTGGTTTAGAGAGTTGGTTCAGAGGGTGCAAAAGCATAGGTTGGTTTAGTGGTAATCACCCTCCTTTTTATAGATGTGGTCACAAGTTCGAATCTTGTAATAGAGAATACTTTTGCATCTTTTTATCTATGAACCCATTTTAAATAGCTAGAAATAGATATCTGCTGACAAAACTAATTTGGCTTACTGGTAGGATTTGCCACTTTAATTGTTGAGGTTACATGTTTGAAACTTGCTATAGGAAAAAGAAAAAAAATATATTCAATTTTTTGGATAGAATTTTGCTAGTACAACCAAGGGTCTAACAAATTTGAAATAGCTCACATGCTTCCTTTTTTTTCCTTATGAAAATTTGTATCATTTCAGTAACCTAAAAATAAATAAGATTTACATAGGTTGTTTATTTGTTTTCTCAAATTTTGTTTCGTCTTCTTTTCACATGTAACATAAATGATAACTATCATCTGATTTTTACACACATATGCCCCCTTTCCTGATCTTCAGGTGTTATTTGTTTTATAATGTGAATGTGATGCAACCTATATAACTACTAAAGGTGAATTAATAGAACAGTGGAAGATAGATATGTAAGAAGGAAGAAGAGAAGATTTAAGAGGGAAAGAGATTTGATAAAAATGGGCACATGTCCCTACAGGTCCATTAGATAACATATTTAAACATAAAGCAATAACTGAATACATAACTACTAACACGCGACATTGCAAAATATTAGCCACTAGTGAAAACTGCTATGTACTATTCCCTTAATTTTGCTGGTACACGTGTCTCCCTAGTGCTCTTTCTCTTCACCTAGTTCATCAGTTTGGGCTCTTTGCTTATTTAGCGTGCATCAGAATGTGATAGATTGGAGGATATTTTGTTCGCTATAAAGGAGTGGTACTGACCACAGTAAGAGGTTCAGGCCATGAAGTACCAATCTATCAACCGGAAAGTGCTTTAGTAATGATCTTACCATTTCTTCAAAGGCTACTTCCTCCAACCATTGATGAGCAGAATCAAATAAATTATAGCCTGGTAAACAACACTTCACCTAACAGGATAATGGAGTCCAAGCTTCTTTATATTGACGCCAACGAGACAATTAAGGATGCCTCACTTAAAAGGCATACCAATGAACCCAAGAGGCTACATCTCTTTCAGGAAAACGAGCTTTGCAAATATTAGGGGACTAAATCATCAAAGGAAACATGTACATATTCAATTGTTAATATGGATTCTCGATAGATCTCTTTAATGTTTATGGAAAAAATGGTTTTCACATGGCCAACTAATGTTATTCTATAGCTTCAAACTGCTCGGTTGTATCATGTTTTAGTTATGGTATGGTTGTTATTGTTCATATCCCATGTTACGCTGTGTTTGGTACTGTTCATACTTTATCTTTTTCAAATCACATGTGATTTTTTTGTAAATCACATGTGATATAACATGTGTATGGCAAAAAAAATTATATCACATGTGATTATGCAGTCATTATTTCTTATCACAAATACTAGTAAACAATCACATGTGATTAATCTGAAAATCACATGTGATTAATCTGAAAATCACATGTGATATAACATGTGTTATGATTTCAAACTTCTCTTCTATTCTTTCATAGAACTCCTGTAAAATTAGTAATATGTATTAGTTTTTTTAATCTATATTTAAAATCATATGTGATATTTTTTATTTTACAAAAACATTTGAAGTATCATATATGATAATTCACATGTTTTTTCAAATCATTTGTTATATCATATATGATACTTGATTTTCTTTTGTATTTTTTATAGGTTTATCATATATGATAATTCACATGTTTTTTCAAATCATTTGTTATATCATATATGATACTTGATTTTCTTTTGTATTTTTTATAGGTTTATTATATATGATAATTCACATGTTTTTTCAAATCCTTTGTTAAATCACATGTGATACTTTTTTTTTTCCATATATGTGATAGTGAAAACATATCAGATTAGAAGCATTTATTCAAGCCGTCTTTAGCCAAAGGCATTGACTGTGGCTAAGCCGCAAGCATAACCTTCGGCTATAGCCGAAGGCTATGCTGCTATTTATAACACAATCAATTTATATAGCAATCAAAATAGAAGGTAAATTTAACCTCTATGGTTTCTGGTCTCTTTGGTGGCAATGGTTCATCGTACACATCATTTCCCTTGTATAAATTGAGACATGTTTGCTCTTCGTCTGGATCAAATTCTTCGTGATGATCAAGCTTCCCCAGTCATTCTTCCTTCATTTCCATCCCAATCCTCTTCCTCATTGCTTGCGTGTTCCAACTTCTCAGTGCTGGACGATGACACATAACTTCAAATGTGATATTTTTTATTTTACAAAAACATTTGAAGTATCATATATGATAATTCACATATTTTTTCAAATCATTTGTTATATCATATATGATACTTGATTTTCTTTTGTATTTTTTATAGGTTTATCATATATGATAATTCACATGTTTTTTCAAATCATTTGTTACATCATATATGATACTTGATTTTCTTTTGTATTTTTTATAGGTTTATCATATATGATAATTCACATGTTTTTTTTATAACATGTGATATAACTGTGTTTGGTAATATTTTTTATATCACATGTGATTTTTCTGAAAATCATATGTGATTTTTTTGAAAATCACATGTGATATAACATGCGTCATGTTAAAAAATTTTATATCACATGTGATCATGCGTTGATTAAACAAAACACAAACACCTCTTAACTAGTAAAAATATCTTCAACGTTTCGCCATGTGATATAACAGGTGATTAATTTGAAATCACATGTGATTAATCTGAAAATCACATGTGATATAACATATGTTTGGTAATATTTTTTATATTACATGTGATCATACATTGCTTATTTCTTATTACAAATACTAGTAAAAAATCATATGTGATTAATTTGAAAATCACATGTGATATAACATGTGTTTGATAATATTTTTTATATCACATGTGATAATCATTCATTGATTATTTCTTATTACAAATACTAGTAAAAAATCACATGTGATATAACATGCGTCATGGTAATCATTTTTATATCACATGTGATCATGCGTTGATTAAACGAAACACAAACATGTCTTAACTAGTAAAAACATCTTCTAACGTTTCGCCATTTGATTCCAGGTTTTGGATAACAAAAAGAAATACATAATATCATTTCCATATCTTACAAAGTAACATCAACTATAAGCCTTTCCAAAAAAAAAAAAAAAAAAAAAAAAGTACCACAAACTATACAATATGCTAATATGCACAAACCCTTGACAATTTAACAAGTTTGAAAGATTACTAAATCTTGCATCAAGCATAATATGTCGTCTATGTTTGTCGTGAGTGTATTTTTTTATCCTCTAAGCCATATGCGTTCATATTGTCTTGGCGATGCTTGATTTTGTGCACTATGCGCGAGTAGTATCACATTCATAGATATGCAACTCAACTTATATACTTGGTTTTCATCGACACTTGTTGCAGCTAATTACGCCCAAAATTCTGCACCCATAGGTCTTTTAGCTGTCCCATTTCTTGCAGCCCATCCTCGATCCCCTGCAAATCTTACGAACAAACAAAAGATCAAAGAATTTTTCAGGACCACAAATGTTCATGTTCAGCATTTGAGCTTACAACAGTTTCTAACTTGCCTTGGACTTGAATGCTATCTCGATTGTCTACGAAGGAGAGTTTTAGAAGACCTAGTGACATTATCATTTGAAGATATGTCAGAACGTATTATCCGACTGGATCATAGAGTGCAGATGAAAAATGGAATTAAATATCTGATGGACTTGCATAACAATCCTTTGTCTTTGCCCCGGCACCCAATGCTGCGCTATAATTTATAAACCGTTAAATGTCATGAAAAATCTAAGTTTCTTGTTAAGTTGTCATGCTTCCTTGGACATTGAAGCACATGACTAACTGTAATTGTCTAAACGGCATATCAACACAAGTTAAATATTATATATTATATCTTTTATAAACAAACAAAAAAAGTTCAAAATAATAGTAGGCAACAAAGTCCATTGGGTTTGCAAAGAAAAAGAAAATACGAGTTTACGAATGTACCACAACTTCATGAGTAGGCAAAATCCTCATCGTAGCCAATGTATATATACATATAGAATGTGATCTATTAAACTTGTGCATTTAAACTCTTTGCCACAATACGATTTTCTTTTTATCACAGTACCACCACTCCATCATTTCTCCATGCAAAACCTTAATTGTGCTTTTAAAGTATTATAGAGAAAAACTATATAATGCAAAACCTGATAACCCAACAAAACTAATACATGTTTTATATATCCACCATTTTATTGTTGTACTTCATCACCGCCAGTTTATTATTGTTGCTCAGTCAATCTTTTATATATTACATCAGTCATCAGATAAAGTTAATGCTTGGCTACATTAAAATGTTTATATCATATTAACAGATATCACAATAGTTTTGTATGTTTTATCACATGTGATATACTATAACAAAAAGCGCATCTCTACTTGATTACCTTCTAAGCCGTTAAAAATGAGATTATAATCTTATCAGTATTATTTTAATAAGCACTTTGGATAAGCTAAGACAAACACCCCCTACGGGGGTGTTTGTTTTACCTTATTTCATGGCTTATAACCTAAAATAAACTCGCTCTAGCTTCAATTACGCTAACCGAATCTAGAACACATGACAGAATCTCTTATCGATCTAAATAAACACCGAACTCGTCATCTCGTCTACGATCTCAGTTCAATCTCAGTTTACATCTAACACAAGCATCTCAAACAATTAAACCACATAATAAGATAAGTTTTAAGCACATTTCTGTACTCTAAGATCACACAATTCAAAATAACCTAAAATTACACAAATCAAAACCTCTATTTCAATAAGCAGGTAACTCGTCCTCTCGACTATTCAAAAATGAGCTTCCTACATCTTCTTCAATCAGAATCTCGAATACATCAAATCACAACATCTTATATAACCTAACCTACACAATTCAAATCAATGAAGATGTATCATTATACCTTTAACCACTTTTTTCGCCGGTTATTTAAGCAATTTTTTGATCGGAAGTTCGTCGGAACCGTCATTTGTGCCGTATTTTTTAGTATATCATCATTATTATTTACAGTTGTTGTGATTTTACGGTTGAGTTAGTAGATTTAGTGTTTGTTTTGCGGTTGATATGATAGATTTTGATCGGTTTTTGCTATGTGAGTACTGTGTGTTTTTAGTGTGTGTTTGGTGAGAGAGTGATAATGAATGGAAATGAGAGGGACGGGCTTTGTGTGAGATTGTTAGTTTACGAAATTGCCCTTCCGTTTATTATTTGATTTAATCTTGAGCGTTGATTATTTTGAGATGAAGGGTAGGGATGTGTCCCTTGGTATGTGAGCATTGTTTGGTTTGCAAAATAACTCCACTCCTCCTTCTAATCATTCAATTTTGTTGCTTGGATTGCATCACACTAAGAATTCGATTAACACTAAGTTCACATTATGGATAATCCACTAAACTTTTATTTTTTTGTTTATTACAAATTGTGGAAAACTAGAAGGGGGGTTGAATAGTTTACCGCTTTTTCGATTCTTAATTAGCTTAAATATCTTTGAGAACATGACGTTTGGTTAAAGATATAAACACAACTTAATATGTTTGATTCTTTGAAAAGACTTTTCATGTGGATAACATTTCTAACTTAACTTGTTTCATACTTTGAAAAGCTTTACTTGTAATGATCCTAACTTTGCTTGTTTAGTTCTTTGAAAAGCTTTACTTATGTTTAAAGATATAAGAACAACATTACTTGTTTTGGTTCTTTGAAAAGCTTTATATGTGATCAACAATTCTAACTAAACAACAACATATAATAAGCAAAGATAGAGAAAGAAACAATCAAACCACAACACGATAGTTTATCGTGGTTCAGCTACAAGGACTCTTTTTCCTTGCCCTACATCCACGCCCCGAGTTTCCAACTCGAGAGTTATAAACACTAATCAACAAGCTCCTTTCACCGGCGGAGAAAACCTTACACGTCGCTTATACTTTTACCGACACAAAGCTAGATGTCGAGTTCTTTTACAAGGGTACAACCACTCCCATTCGTCGCTTACACTTTTACCGACACAAAGCTAGATGTCGAGTTCTTTACCAAGGGTACAACCACTCCCGTTAGTTCTTTTACTAGGGTACAACAACTCCCAACACACTACATATTTTAAGGCCTAAAATACTAACCGATAACTTCTACATACATGACACACATGAAGTATAAACTACCAAAGCTTATACATGACCAAGCTACCAAGACTTGCAACTTTAGAGTTGAAGCTTGCAACTTCTTGAATGATCTTGTGGAGTTCCTTGCTACATAAGAGAATCACACAAGTCAAGGGTTACTGAGTTAGTTGAGAGAATATGTGAGAATAAGTCCTAAAGGGTTACACAAAATTGGTATTTATAGCAAACTATTCTGCATGTCTGGCGGATCAGGCGGAACCCTCAGATGGGTTCCGCCCGTGTACCCCCAGGGTACCGCCGGGTCTGCAGTAGGTTTTTGCAATAACTCTTCAAACCAAACAAGGTCTTGTCTCATAACTCCTAGCAACCAAACAATGTCACATCACTTAAATCAAGTCAAACACAAAACTTGTAAGCCACACCAAAGCAAGTCAAACACATTTCTTACCATAAATACATATAGACAAAACTTGCCATAAATGTGATGTGACAATTCTATTTTAAGAAATAAGTGTGATGTGACAAGACACTTTCTAATTTAAGAAATAAAAACAATGTTTAGTTTAAAAGGAAATGTAAACATTAGTTAAACAAGACTTAAACACTCAAAGTGATGATTTACTCTTAGCTAAAGTTCATAATTTGTCATTAACAAAACTTAGCAAAGATCGTAAAATATAAATAACGTTTTTAGGCGATATTTGTATTAACAATCTCCCCCTTTTTGTTGATGACAAAACATAAACTTTATTTAAAAGTAAGCCATAAGATTTAGTGTTAAGTCTTATAAAGTTAGTATTAAAACTTGTTTTTGCAAAGAGTTAGCGAAGCGGAAATATCAAAAGTTGAACAAGTTTAATATAAATTCTCCCCCTTTTTGTCGAAACAAAAAGTAGAGAAGCGAAGCGGAATAATGGCCATTCTCCCCCTTGGACGATACTCCCCCTAAATGGAGTGCCAAGAGAGGAGACATGGATTTTGAACCTACAAAAGAAAAGTTAGTTTCCGCACAAGATAAGTCATGAAAGTGTTTCATGTTAAAACACAACTAAGAGTTGTGAAGTGAAATAGTACAACACTCATGCTCCCCCTTGAATATTATTCCCCTAAATGGAGTATCAAGGAAGGAAAACATGGATAATGAACCTACAAAAAGAGAGGTTAGTTTCTAAAGCACAAGATTTATGTATGGTACCATAACAAGGTATAGTTCACACATCATACCTAAATGGTCAACAAACAAAGAAAACCTTGTAGTGTAATGAAATTCATTTCATGTAACATTTAGACTTCTTAAAAAGTCAAAGACAAGAAATTTTGGTTACACTATCCTACCTCTAGAAATAAAGAAAAAAAAACAACAAATAAGCTACGACCATAAAAAGCTACAAGGAAATCATCATTTTCCTTTGTGAGAAACATTTTCCAAAAACAAGGCTAAGGTTGTTTAAGGAAGAAAATGTGGGTTGTGGTTGTAGCGGGCTTTATTTTGAAGGTTAAGAGGGTGACACGGGTTTTGGTTTGTTGGTTTAAATGGGAAACATTTTCCAAAAGAAACGGTTTTGTTTCATTTTGGAGACTCTAAACTTGAGGTGGTGTTGGTACTCTAAACTTGGTTTGTTGGTTTTAATGAGCAACATTTTCCAAAAGAAATGGTTTTGTTTCATTTTGGAGACTCTAAACTTGAGACGTTCCACAATGTGGTTTAGGATAAACCTCATTTTATTGGATAGGGTGAAACAACAATGGTTTTGGGTGATGATACTCTTGTTGTGGTGGTTGGTTGTGGTCGAACGACTCATTTTGGTTAAGCAATGACCTTGGTTATTCATTTGTGAAAGGTGGTGGTTGTTGTTGGTCTTGGTGGAAGATCATTGAGATACTTTTATTTTCTTATACGAAGAAAATAGAGATTTAAAGTGTTGGGAAGGTTCTTGTGGTAGTAGTAGTTATTGTTGTTGTGGTGGTTGTTGTTTGAACAAAATGGTGTAGGCTTGGTTATTTGTAAATGGTTACCATGAAGGTTTTTGTGAATGGGGTGAAACACAAATGATTGTAGGTGTGTATGACCTTGACCATTTGGAAAAATTGAGGATTTAGCATAAAGGTAGGCTAAACTCTCAAGCAATGACGGTGGATGAGGTGCATCATCCAATGACTCGTTTGGTTGAAATATTGGTTGTTGATGGGTTTCCGTTTTGGCAATGGTGTTAAAAGGTGACAATGATGGAGGGCTTGATGGTTTAGGTGATAGGTTTTCAAAAGTTTCCAATAGTGGATGTGGTGATGTTGGTGGTGTATGGAAAAGTTTCATTGGTGTAAGTGTTGAAGTAGCAAGATTAAGCAAATCTTGAAAAGTGATCACATTGGTATTGAAATGTGTTGAGGATGGTGTTGAGGTAGTGAGGTTAAGGAAATCTTGGATAGGTGAAGAAATGTTAAGCGAAGCATCACTTGAAGATGATGAGCTTGACTTGACGATTTTGTTGAAGCAACAAGGTTTGACACTAATCTTAGTGGTTTTTGAGAAGGATCTTGATGGTTATGGTGTGATTTAAATTGTTGCAAAACTTTCAAATTTATAAGGTTGAAAAGGTGTTGAAATGGGTGTTTGGATTTGATGTTCTACCATTCAAAGAATGAGGTTTCAAATGATTTTCATGACCATGTCACATCATTTGATGTTAATTCAATGGAATAGGGTGGAGTGAAAGATCAACATATGTACTCAATGCTTTGTGATCATGGGATGTGATTTGGTTGAAAATGTTTCAATGGTTTGAAGGATCCTTTAAAAGGGTTCCTTGGGTTAGTTATGTTTGAATTTGAATTTTTGGAGGGAAGTGGCTTCCTAATTGTTTTAGTGAGTGAGAGTTGTTCTAATATGGTTATTGGAGTTAATGGAAGATGTTTCTCACTTAGGATAATGGTTTTGACACATTACAAGTTTTGGACTTAAGAAAAATGGAAGAATTTTCTGCAGGTGTCTGGTGGAACCCTCAGAAGACACTGGCGGAACCCATTTGAGGGTACCGCCTGGTCCGTTGGGCCATTTCTGGAATTCCCAGAAAATACACTGGCGGACCCCAATTTTGGGTACCGCCAGATCCGCCAGGGGTAAAAAATTAGGCAGTCCGCGTTTTTGACCCGCGAGACGATTTTCAAAATTTTCGAAAACTCCTAAAATCAAAGAGATAAGGTATTTCTGGTTAGGCAATGCAAAAATTAGACATGTAAACATACATATCATGGGACTTTGACCTTGAGGTCGAGGATTTTACTATACTTAGTAAGAATTGCCATAAGCATAGAAAAAATGACAAACACCTTAAACATTGTCATTATGCATAAAAGTTCATACAAACATAATAGACCATGAAAGTGAAAAACACATAATTCACGTAGTTTTAACACAAAGACGATTCTAAAGCATTCTTAAGCCAAACACTCCTTAATCGTCTCATAACCGATCTATCCTCTTATTGAGCTTGCTTAGGTACCTTCCAAAGCACTTGAAAATTCCTTTGGTTTGCTTGAACTCTGCGGATACATTTTCAATGACGGGGAGTTCTAGAAGGTAGTCTAAAGGAGGTAACTTAGAGTTAGGAAGTTAATCATCCTTTCTCATGTCAGATGATGATGATGATGATGGTGTAGGTGAGGGAGTACGTTTGCCCTTACCTTTGAAAACTTGTTTATCACTTAGAGGAACGAAGATGTGAGGAATGAGAGAATAGTCAAGGCACATTCCATTATCGTTAGGAGGAATGGGTGAGATTGTTCTAAAGAGGCGGGTGAGAAGCATTCCATAAGGAAGAGCGGTTGTTCCTACCAAAGGTATGTTTGCCATTCATTTGGCGAGGTAATAGGCTAAGTAAAAAGGTTGACCGGTGGAAATGCTATAGAGCATGTACCTAAGACAAACATTGATGTGATCCCGGTTTCCTATGGTGCTAATTTCATTGGTTCTAAGGAGTTCTTCCTATTCCTTTAATTGGGGCTTGAGTTCATTGAATTCCATACCATATGGGTCCTTAATGACCTCATTTCTGGTTCTAGTTCTCCTAGTGTTGGTGGTCCTAATGAAGAGGTGCTCACGTAGTTCATTTTTGGACACAAGAGGGGTATCATAGGGATAGATGCGGTCAAAGAGTGTGTCAAGAGTTGAGAGGGAGTGCAAGTAGAAGTAGATGCAAGTACCATGGTTTGAGACACCTAGGATTTGAGCAGACTCCTCGAGAGTGAAGGAGTATTAATGACTACTAGCCCTAAAGTTAATAGACATGCGACCGTACTCATCCTTGGAGAGGGTGACGGATGCATATAATTCTAAAATGAACCTAGAACAAATAGGCTCGTCGATTTCTAAGAGATACTCAAAGTTGATTGTGGCAAATTCCGTGTATAGGTTTGTACCTTCTAAGAAGGATGGATCAATGGTTCTACCCTTAGGGACATATTGTTTTTCTAAGGCTTTGAAGACAACGATTTGAGTTTGAGTGAGACCTTTGGTTTTGTGGTGTTTGGGTAGGTACTTGATGGTGTCCTTGTGGTCGTAGTGAGTTAGAGGAGGCATGATGATTCCTAGAAAATCAAAATTTCACATTTAAGTAAATGACTATTGTAATGTGTATGTTCTAGTGTGTGCCTATATGAAAACAATGTGGAGGTGCGGTTGACTTGACTCATTTTGATGCTTAAAAATGTTTTGTAATGCAAGTGATGTTTCAATGACGTTTTTCATTTGTTTTAACAATGTGGTGAACGGTGGTAAAGTATGGGTGACGACCGAGAGTGGATATGTGAAATGAGGTGGTGATTGTTTGACAACACTTAAAGCTTGGATATCTTCTTTGTGTTCTTCACTTGCTAGAACGTGGAAGAGACGCATTTTATAATGAAATTCACTTGACTTTTGACGACATAGACAAATATGTTAATGAGAGTATGGATATGACAATTGCCCTTTGTTTCAAAGAGCGACACAAAGGTGAACATAGGTTTATGTATCATGAAAGGTGGTTTAATCTTAATAGGTTAGGTTATAGTGGGGATGACACACTTGTTTGGTTACATTGTGGAATCTTCTTGTGAAGATGACTAGGTGGAGTTATTGGTGAAGATGATATTGACTCTTGGTTTCTTTGAGGGCATGGAAATGGTGGATGACTCGATATTGATATGACAAAGGATAACTCGGTTACTCATTTCACATTGGTTATTTGAGGTTCGAGTGATGAAAGGTTATGAGGAATATGCTTGAAGTTTTGCTCATTTTGTGAATCTTATGGGCTGATGGTAAGTTGGAGTTGTGAGTAAAGAGGTGTTTGGTTTTGAACTTAAATAAAACATTCTGTGGCTTTGGCGGACCAGGCGGAACCAAAAAGTGGGTTCCGCCCGTATGGTCTGAGGGTGCCGTGGGATCTGTAGGGAAAACTCAAAAGGAATTGTCTTGATTTTTGTGGTTTTATCCTAATGTTCAAAACTAAGGTTTTAGGTCTTATGAGTCCTTGACTAAGCCTAGGGATGATGAATGCTTCTCATTCAAGCGGTTTTGTGAAAACGTTGATAGAATGGTTAACGTATAAGACTTTCTTAGTTAAGATGTTCCTCAATGAACATTTTTACCAAGACGATGATGATGGATCACAATATTTCAATTAAGAACATAATGGATTGAATTGTCGCTAAAGTCGATGCTTCCTTTGTTGAAGGTATAACAATGTTGATAAGATGAATTCCGTTGTTGATGCGAGTTTGCTTGTTCAAGTGGAGCTTGTTGATGTACTTCTCCATCCGATACTAATTTGAGAATCTTACGGGTTTTGGAGAATCATTGGGTAAGTAAGTATAAAAGTGCAAGTACCACTTGTGCTTTTCTTATCAACTTATTACCGACATAATTCCATTTGGCATACACTATGGTAGGGCTGAGCAAACGGACCGGATGGACCGGACCGACCGACAAAACCGACCGGACCGGACTGGACCGACCACATTCGGTCCGGTCCTCGGTCTAAGCTTTTTGGCTAATTCGGTCCTCGGTCCGGTCCGGTCCGGACCGACCAAAAACCCGAAAAAACTTGCCAAATCTTGCTTAATTGGACCGGACCGACAGAAGACCGACCGGACCGGACCGGACCGAGACCGGACCGACCACATTCGGTCCGGTCTCGGTCTATGGTTTTTCCGGTTCTCGGTCTTCGGTCCGGTCCGGTTTTTGGACCGTGATCACCCTTACACTATGGTTTCTATTCCCGTTCTTTTGGGAGACCATAATCCTAGTTGTGTAGTACCTTATGATGTATCCAAATAGGCTCAACTAAAGAGTTGTTTAAGGATCTTCTTTAACACGAGCACATAGACAAAAGCTAAACATAATGTTGAATCTAATTGTTATGAGAACAAGTAGTCTTCCAAACATTTCTCTATGTTTAGTTTTACCTTTACCTGCGGATTTACTAATCTCATTCTTGATAAGTCATCAATAAGTTAACTATTGAGAACAAGAGAGCAACTAGGAATGTCTTTACGTTAAAATCCCTTACTTTTGTGGCTTGCTTTTATTATCAAAAGGTCTTTCAAATATTGACACTATACTCACTTGATTACTTTGAAATATCAACTTCGTTTCACTATTTGTTTTATTCTAAATTCCAAAAATTGTTTTTGTTGAATTTGTTTAGACACAACTAATGACCTATAAATCAAGTTTTATAACTTATGTCAATTTTACTTGATTTAATGTTTAACTCAAGGTGAGAAGATGTTGTTTTGTACTTTTACTCCATGCTTGTCTTGCCATCATTGGACTTTCGACTAAGTTATCATCTACCAAAGATGATATCATAGAAGGAGGAGATCACTCGTTAAATGTCATATTCAACGACTCCTCGACTCTTTAGGTTTTCTTACTTAAGACACTATGAACTCTATTTATTTTTTAAAAAGTCCAAGAGGTACAACATCATTAGACTATGTGTCACATTTGATGTGTAAATCCTAGATGTTGAAAACTTATTTTCTTTCACACATCCTAATATATGCTAATGTGATTTATTTTACCTTGTGTGTTTTATGTGAGATTATCATAAAGGAGTGATTGAAGAAAGACACAATTAAAGACTCAAAGTATGGTGTTTGAGAAAATTGTTTAACAAAGGTTTGTTTTGCAAGCATCACAAAAGTGTTAGACATTTTAACACTTAGGAAATTCTTAGTTAGCTCACTTGTAAGCAAGAGTTGAGTGAGACATACTCAAGAGTTTTTCGTGATTATCTCTTGATGGTTAAATAACCAAAACACCTTATATCTCCTACTAGTACTAAAGACTAAATTCCTTGTTGTATAGAATCTAATCTTAGTTATTTACAAATAGCAGGTAGACACTCTAGAGTATTACAAATAACACATATTTGAGCACATAATGCTATAGACAAGATATAACCAAAGTCAAGTTTAAGTAATGCGTATCTTTTAACTTGCATAGAGATGCTATCAAGCGGATAAGCATTAAGCGTAAAAAACTTGGTTTGACGACATGCTTTGAAACTCAATAACTCATGTATCCAAGAAGGTTAGACAATCATATAAAAGCATAGAGTATGATAATCTTAATTCTTTTATCATGAGTTTCTAATAGAGATAGAATTATCTCTAAATCTCTCTTCTAGGTTAGACAAATTTTACTTGCTTTGTTTTATTGGTTAATGGTGCTTTTGAGTTAAATCCTAATCCGGTTTTATTTTTAAACAACCTTTGACTCCTCAACAATCTTTCAAGAGATTTTGAGCTTTCATCAAATTTAACTAATAATTTTTCCTTTCTCATTTTGCATTTTAATCTCATGTTTGTAATCTAGACATAATTTACATTCTAGATTAATTTCAACATTACTCTTAATTTTAAACATTTTATCTTCTAATAAGATTTCCTTTTCAAAGATATTCTTAAGATATTTTGAAGACTCATTCTTGAAGATAGCTTTTAGGTCCATGTTGCACAAATGTTTAGACTCATTTTCTAGTTTAGAAAACTCTAGGATAAATTAATCAAAGCAAAAGAGTTTGGTTTCAAAGTGTACCTTGCTTCATGTTTTATCTAGTATAGAATCACAAACCGGATGATTGACTTCATCTTCATCCGAGTTATTCCATGAATCGCAAGCAAGACTACTACGAGCTTGACACGAGTAATCACCTTAACTAACACCTTGCTTGTTGTATCAATAATTTGACAATAAACTACCGGATCATTGTCTTCGTCAACATCCATTACATTCCAAGATACGCAAGCAGGTTCATCAAAACACACGTACTCATCTTCACTTGTACCTTCATTTAAAACATTTAAACTAGTAGCACATGTATTAACTTCTACTAAGTGTCTATCAATTATTTTTTCTAAAACTTCTAATTCATATGTAAGATCAAATTGATCATCTTTGACTTGACATATTCCTTGATGAAAGTTTACCATATTTTTCAAACATCATTAGCCTTTTGACAAAAATACATTATTTCATATTTGGTACTAAAGCTTTGTAAAGCATTATTTTAGCTTTAGTATTTTTATCAAGTTTAAGATAGTTATCTTGGTTTTCAAAAATTTGTTTTCTTTGGTTTGAAATTACCAAAAGAAATAATATGCCAAAGATCTTGATCAATTGATTTCACATAGTTTTCAAAATTACTTTTCCATTCAAGTAAGTTTTCTTTTTCAAATAGCGGTTGGTTTTGAATAGGTTGCCCTTCTTTGAAATTTTCAAAATCCATGGATCGATCCAAGTTTTAAAATACATTCTATTTTAAAGATCTTGAGTAACGTAGCTCCTGATGCCAATTGTGGAAAACTAGAAGGGGGGTTGAATAGTTTACCGCTTTTTCGATTCTTAATTAGCTTAAATATCTTTGAGAACATGACGTTTGGTTAAAGATATAAACACAACTTAATATGTTTGATTCTTTGAAAAGACTTTTCATGTGGATAACAATTCTAACTTAACTTGTTTCATACTTTGAAAAGCTTTACTTGTAATGATCCTAACTTTGCTTGTTTAGTTCTTTGAAAAAAGCTTTACTTATGTTTAAAGATATAAGAACAACATTACTTGTTTTGGTTCTTTGAAAAGCTTTATATGTGATCAACAATTCTAACTAAACAACAACATATAATAAGCAAAGATAGAGAAAGAAACAATCAAACCACAACACGATAGTTTATCGTGGTTCGGCTACAAGGACTCTTTTTCCTTGCCCTACATCCACGCCCCGAGTTTCCAACTCGAGAGTTATAAACACTAATCAACAAGCTCCTTTCACCGGCGGAGAAAACCTTACACGTCGCTTATACTTTTACCGACACAAAGCTAGATGTCGAGTTCTTTTACAAGGGTACAACCACTCCCATTCGTCGTTTACACTTTTACCGACACAAAGCTAGATGTCGAGTTCTTTACCAAGGGTACAACCACTCCCGTTAGTTCTTTTACTAGGGTACAACAACTCCCAACACACTACGTATTTTGAGGCATAAAATACTAACCGATAACTTCTACATACATGACACACATGAAGTATAAACTACCAAAGCTTATACATGACCAAGCTACCAAGACTTGCAACTTTAGAGTTGAAGCTTGCAACTTCTTGAATGATCTTGTGGAGTTCCTTGCTACATAAGAGAATCACACAAGTCAAGGGTTACTGAGTTAGTTGAGAGAATATGTGAGAATAAGTCCTAAAGGGTTACACAAAACAAACAAATGGTTTGGTATTTATAGCAAACTATTCTGCATGTCTGGCGGATCAGGCGGAACCCTCAGATGGGTTCCGCCCGTGTACCCCCAGGATACCGCCGGGTCTGCAGTAGGTTTTTGCAATAACTCTTCAAACCAAACAAGGTCTTGTCTCATAACTCCTAGCAACCAAACAATGTCACATCACTTAAATCAAGTCAAACACAAAACTTGTAAGCCACACCAAAGCAAGTCAAACACATTTCTTACCATAAATACATATAGACAAAACTTGCCATAAATGTGATGTGACAATTCTATTTTAAGAAATAAGTGTGATGTGACAAGACACTTTCTAATTTAAGAAATAAAAACAATGTTTAGTTTAAAAGGAAATGTAAACATTAGTTAAACAAGACTTAAACACTCAAAGTGATGATTTACTCTTAGCTAAAGTTCATACTTTGTTATTAACAAAACTTAACAAAGATCGTAAAATATAAATAACGTTTTTAGGCGATATTTGTATTAACACAAATGTTTTTTGTCTAACCCTCAGACATTTATGTCGTTGTGAGTTTATACCGGCCGTAATAGGGGTCAAACGATCGAGTCTTAGACACCCAAGAAGCGTCGTGCCGTATTACGGTCACCCCATGTGACGCGTCTATAACCAGAAAAATTGAGGACTCGGTCTTGCAATTGACTCAGTCGTGGAAAAGGTTGCCCAAAAAAAAACAACCCTCAACGGTAAAAAAAATATATCCATTAGGCATATATAATAATAATAATAAAGTTATTTTAAATTTTATATTAATTTTATCCATCTAAATACACCGGTACTCTTTTATTTTAATTCGCACTTTCAAACACATTTTTCTTATACACTCTACAAATCTCATCTAAAACTAATGGATTTCGATCATTTGTTTTACATCCTCAGATGAAGAAGAAGGCGTTAATAGTATGGAGATAGAGTTTTAAAAGAGGCGACGACATACTATATGAATTATCAAGCTTCCATTTATAGAATTTCAAAAACCCTGACAATACGAAATGCTAGCTAAAGATCGTTATGGTGCTCATGACCGTCTAGTGGCCGCTTACTTCTCTAAAAACTCAATATATAAGGATACATTATTCTGTAAGCTATTCCGAATAAGCCGATCACTATTCACACACATTGTTTGGGAAATAGAAGTCTCCATATTTTCAACAAAATAGTGATTTTACGGGAAGAGTTGGCATTTCCACATTGATGAATTGTACCTTTGAAATTTGTCAATTGGTGTTCGACACCGTTCCTGGTGCTCTAGATGAATATCTGCATATGGGTGAGATGAAGCATTAACTTAATCACGAATCATCAACCGATTCATCACCACAACCAATAACTCCACCACCTATCAACATGAATCCTTCTCCACCACTACAACAACCAACTAGTAACTCACCAACACCACTATAACATATAACTAACAACTCATCACCCCACTACCACAACCTACCTATGCTCCTCTAACTCTCAACACACCATTACCATATTCACTTCATCCATTTCTTGAGAATATGGATGAATTACCACCTAGGCCTTCCAGTCTACCACCACTTTCATACTTTTTCACATTAGAGGAGATTGCTCTCCAACCACCACAACCAATCTTCCATACACAAACCCATGGATGTAGAACCACCTACACAACACTTCCTAAACTCCCCAACTTTTCCCCAACTAGATTCATCTTTGGATCAAGGACCACCGACTTATCCCGACTCACATTAGTATTTTTGCCCATGTTGCAAAAATACCAATGAGACTATGAGTACATTTAGAGATGCAACGCGCTTCATACTCAATCACATTATAACCCATTTTAACACTCTCACCCATCAAAACTACACTTAATATGAATTGGTGCTTCAAAGTTTATTAGGAACTAGAAAGGTATCCACACGTTGCGGTGACGGGTATCGTGTAATTAAAGCTTTTAGCGAACAATATTTTTCGATTACATGTTTTTCGTGGTAATGACTTTACGCATGTCGAGAAATTTTTTAAATAAATTTATCACACATTATGTTGGCATGAATATTACGATATTTAATCTAAACATCCTCTTCATGTTTTGATGATGACAAAGATGTAAGTTACAACATATAACGTAAAGTGCTTAAGTTTCTTGTGATCACAATTCATCTATGCATTCATACGTTAACAAGCCTCGACATCTCAACGTCTCAAGTATGCTTCAACAATCACTTAAGGTATGTACAAACAAATGTCTAATACATTTTATGATCAAAGGAAGGTTTATTTAATAAATACAAATTATATAAAATGGTATAGATATTTTATATATTTAGAAAAACACTTTTGGTAATTAAATGAAAATGTTTAATTCATAATAAATGTATGAATTCAAATTTTTAACCAAAATCAGTTAGTTTTTCACCAAATAAACTTTCTCAGAAAAAGCCAAGAAAATTGTTGTTTTCGTCTGGGCAGCCCCCTTAATTTTAAGGGGGCCAGTACACAATTAAAGGGGCCGACCTCGCTCCCCTGTCAGATTCTGTCAGAAATTTTTCCCTATAAATACTACCTCAAACCTGGTATTTTCAATCCTTTTTGCATGAAAATTTTCAGTCCCAAACCTTTCCAAACACACTTCTAAATCCTTTGATCATAAGTTTATTAGTCTTTGTTTCAAGTGATTCAATCCCTCATCACTCAAAGTGCAAGAGAAGAATCCTCCCTATCATAAAGTCAAAGATGTATTAGAGTCTAGTTAGTGTTTATGTGAAGTTGTGAGTTATGTTTATGTAATAAGTAGATCAAGATGATCTTACTTAGTAGTGAGTCAATGAGTGAGTAAGAAGTAGTGGGAAGAAGTAGTAGTGTAGAGAAGTCATGCAGTTGTGAAGAAGTAGGTGTGTGAATAAGTAGTGGAGTATAGCAGAAGTTGTGAAGTAGTCGTGAAGTCGTGAAGAAGTCGTGAAGTCATGTAGAAGTTGTGTAGTGATCGAAGTCGTGTTGAGAGATTGGTTCTAGCTACTATTAGAACTCGACATTTAGCTTAGTGTCGTTAAATGGTGTAAGCAAAAGTTGTGTAAGGTTTTCTCCGCCAAAAGGGAGCTTGTTGAGTAGTGAAGAAAACTCTTGAGTAGGTGACTCAGGGAGTGAAGTAGGGCAAGGAAGATGTCCTTGTAGCCGAACCACTATAAATCATCGTGTCCGGTTTGCATCCTCTTTCTCTTGTCTTTACACATTTATTCTTGCATTTATCGCTTTATATCTATGCTTGCAAATATGTGTTGATTGTTGCTTATATTGTCATGATGATTGATTGTGGTGTAGTTACAAGTTAATATTGTGATAGGATATATAATTGTATGATATGGTCTAATGGACTTATATATATTATTAACACTTCTCATGTTGAGTTTAACTTAATCGATAATTTGATACAAAACGTTTTAAGATTTTAAAAGGAAAACGCATTCACATAAAGATCGACCAAAGCTTCATTAATAAAACTAAGTTTTGAAAATTAATCCTAAAGCTCACATATATAATTGATCATATTGATTATATGTTGTTTTCATACTAAACTCTAATTGACGGTTTTTCAAACAAACAATTGAATAAATTTGAATCAACATTTTGAAACCAAGTTTTTATAAAATCAAAAAGAGGGGTAAACTATTCAACCCCCCCTTCTGGTTTTCCACAATTTGTACCAGAGCCACGTCGCTCTAATTTTCAAAACAAATGGTTTTAAAAATTGAGAACGATCCATGTATCAAATTATCCATTAAGGAGGATTAAATATGAAAGTGTTTTGTTGATTAACTTATATTAGTTTTGATGTTATATACACTAATTATACTAGCTCGAGATAAAATTATGCTTTATATAAGTATTATATGTTCGGTATCAAATTCAGAAAGTCTCACAACTTTTAGCATAGTCAGAAAACAATTTTTTTGCAAAAAAATGAAATTTTATGTACCAGATGGGCGGCCCTCATAATTGTCTGGGCGGCCCTCTTAAATATTGGGCGGTCCCCTTAATTATTTAAGGGGTCCGCCTGTCTGTTCGCAGTTTTTTTTCGGAAACTTTGAAAAATCATATAAAAATAACCGTAACTCCGTAGAAGTCGTGCCATCTGGCGTTTTAAAGGTAATTGAGTCTACTTTCATTTAAAAATACTTAAAAGGAACCATTATAAACTTAAATAAGTCAGAAAGTCAAAATACTACACGGAGGTCAAAAATTTGAGTCTCGTTTTAACGTAAAACTTGTATTTTACCTTTTCCTTTGAGTCGGGCATTCCTAGTCGGTATATCTTTGAAAAATTAAGTATTTATGCTTTCAAAATATTGATCTTAATTAAATTTTAAAATGGGGAGGAAACTATTTTATTTTCAAATAAAATCGAGCTAAGTAAACATTGGTATATATATTACACAAAACGACGACAAGTGTTTTATGTGCTATGTGAACTTATTTGTGACTTTATTTTGTTAATAGAGTATATTAGATAATCGTAGCTATTTGAATTTTAGCTAATTGTATATCTAAGCATATGTGCCTTATTAATTTATAGCTAGTTTTCCGGTTTATACTTAACTAGATCTTATGCTAGATTTCTTGCATTAGGATTGCAATATTATGCTTGCATTGCATATAGGTATAGATAGCTTAATGATGAGGCGAAAAATGATCCGTTTTTAGGGGGTCATTTAAGCCCGTATTCGAATTTATTTGATCAAATATTGCCCTAAATCGTTCCTTTTGTGATTTTAGGTACTTTGGGAGAGAAATCTGGAAAAGGAAGCAATTCGGACGTTTTTGGAGCATAAAAGTGAAGAAAACGTCAAAGTCTTAATTTTCCATGCTGGGAACAGTAGGTGACGGCGTCAAGAGTAATTCTCTGACGGCGTCAAGAGCAGAATTCCATGACAACCCAGTACAGATTTGACGGCGTCACGAAGGTAGGGCGTCAAGAGTAAAAGTCATGACGGCCTGGAAATGATTAAGTCTTGACGGCGTCAAATGTAGATCAAGGCAGTCCGAGAATAGTTTTGGCGGCGAGGTGACGGCGTCACAATGTTGGTCTTGACGCCGTCAGACCCATTTTTCTATATATAGTTTTCTAATTTTCACATTAAAAGAGAGAAGTTTTGGAGAAACCCTAAGTACGATTTTGGTGCAACTTTTACAGGTTTTTCAAGGGTTCCAAACCCTTGATACCTTTCATTGTAATTGAGATAAGTGTTCTTTTAATTCAATCAATATGTCTATGTGTTGGTTGTCTATATCTTGTTCTTGTCTTAATTCCATCATGCTAGGCTAGATCTATCTTGTGTTTGCTTGGATCTAATGAAACCTAGATGTTAATTATGTGTTGATTACTTGTTTATTCTTGTCTTGGATGAATGATTTATATGTTAGGCTTAAGAAAACTGGCAGATCTCCAATTGGTAACATGCTTGAACGTCTTAAGAAACATGAACCGACGTGCACTAGGTCTTTATTGGTTGTATTTAATGCATGAGCCACTGTTTACAATCCCTATAGTTGTGCTGGGCATGGTGTAGGAGGAGATAAGAGCTCATAGAATTGGGGAGTTAAGTGTGCCACCCCATGAATGGTATTAAGGAATACGATCCGTCATCCATACAAGTATAACAAGTAATTAACGTGTAAAAGATGTCTAGGGAGTAGTGAAATCTAAGTAAACACATTTTCTCCATTTATTGCTCACAACTTTAGTAAAATTTAGTTTATTTTCATTTCTAGTATTTTATTTTGATTGCATCTTTAGTATTGGGTTAGTTGATTAGCAACTAATTCCGCCCAAATCCTTCAAACCCGAGATATTTACTTGCTTTCTAAAAAATATAAAAATACAAAAATAATCATCCCTCACCTTTAGAACTAGTATTTAGGCTTTCTAATCTTAGCGACACTATTCCTAAGCTGAACGATCAATCCCCCGGTACTTGTCACTATACTATACTACAACGATCAGGTACACTGCCTGGTGGGGGTTGTAAGCTTCTCAGGATCCCTTGAGAGGTAAAGCCTGGTGCAATTCCCACGCATCAAGTTTTTGGCGCCGTTGCCGGGGATTGTCTATCTTTACATTTATTCCTTAACTTTCGCAAAAGAGTGCGGCGCTATCAAGTTTTTGGCGCCGCAGCCCGGGGAATAGTTATTGTCTAGGTTAGAATTTCTTTTTATTAGGTCTACTTGCTAGATTCCTTTCTAGTAAGATTTTATTTCTATTTTCTAGGTTTTCTTTAGTCTATCTTTTTCTTTGTGCCCTTTGTTTGTAAAACCATTTTCATTTGTCTCCATGGCGGATGAAATTCCATTTAGATCATTAACTATAGAGGAACAATTAGTTTACTCGGATAGATTTGCTTCCTGTTGTTCCAATGAATTTTTAAGTGATCTTATATATATACAAGAAGAGATGGGTGTAAAGTTTGATAGGTTTGATAAGTTATGCGCATGTGTGGCCTATATTAAAAAATCATTGTTAGGATCAATTCCTTTTAGTAAGACCCTTTGGAAAATTTTTGAGGAAAGCCTCCTAACTGTGAACCATGAGTTCAATGAATTGATGGGTTTGTATACATCACAACTTGAGGAAACAATTAAGGAGGATTTAGCCGAACATGATCATATTGAGCAAAAAGATGAATCCTTTAGGCAAATTGAACATTGTAATCAAGTTATTGAGGAAGGTTCTTATGAATCAGACTTAGAACTTGAAATGGCTAGAGAAGGATTTGAGATACTTAGGAACATGTTTAGGTTAGATTCTACTAAAACACGTGATGAGGATATAGGTGATGTTGAGAAAAGGAAGGATGAGGTAAATAACACAAACCTACAAAGTACCCCACAACTCCCACCATCACTTGAGGAATACACACCACCCGTGACTTACCCGGAAGAAGTAGAAGAGACTATAGGAGCCCCAATAGAGGTAGAACCCTTGTACCAAACACCACTAGAGGATATAGGTTTGAATACTTGTAGTGATAACCTTACTCTTAGTTCTAGGGAATTACCTAGTGTTGATGAACCAGAACCTCAATCTTCACACAACTTTCCATCCTTAGATATACATCTAGGAGACAAAAGAGGAGCCGACCCACCCATCAACCCATGTAGTCCGGGTAGTCTTAGGATAAAGGTAGTGGACTCTAAGCCTTGTAGAGAGGAAGCCAATATAGGAGTGGAAAATGACCTTACATGCTTACATCACCCATTTATGATTGATCACAAGAAACATTATGGGTTTAAACCGGGTTTATTAGGTCAAGATGGATCCCCAACTAGTAATCTCTTAAAGTTGATAGAAAATGATCCCCTTCTAGGAGAAAATCTTAATCCACCCATTAACCTGATTGAATTTGGTAAGGTTATGATGATAGGAGCACACCCCTTTGAGCATATAATTCATCCACCACACTTTCCTCACGAGGCATATTTCCACCCTAAGGGTGTGTATCGCTACTTTCACCCGCACTTAATCCTAAGTGTAGGGAAAACCTCCCCTATTTCCGTTAAATAAGGGTAGAGTCAGGCTCGTGACTCGAACAAAAACAAGCGCTTATTGGGAGGCAACCCAAGCTTTATTTATTTATTTATTTGTTTGTTTGTTTATTTGCTTCCGTATGCATGCTTTATTTTTTATTGTTGGTAGATCATGTTTCTAAACTAAATAGTGGAAATACTTTACTTTGTTGTTTTGGCCTATTCTTAACTCCACCTAAAGGTATTTTTGCAAAAGATAAGTGTAAGGGGAAACCCCAAATATGTTTTTAAGAAACAAACCGATCATGATTCTCCACAATATTAAATGAACCTGTGTATTCGTATTTGTTAGAGTCAAATGCTTGTATTGAGTGATAATGAAGTTTTGCAGGATTTTCCAGGAAGTAGGACCAAGTTTTTCCAGAAATTTTCCGGAAACTTAACATAAGGATTTCTGCAGGTCACTTCTGACGGCGTCAAGAGTTTACTCTTGACGGCGTCAAGTGTAAAAATCTGGAAATTTTACCGGTTTTGTTTTTCTAACGAAGTCTTATGGTTTTTGTGAATTATTAAGTTTTATAATCTCCAGGAGATCTGCAAACTTCATTCCACAAGCATTATATCTTATCTGGTTTTCTAGGATTTAGTAACTTATATAGGATGCCGCCGATTTTACGCGAGGTTGTCTTGTCTATTTTATCAGGTTTTACAGGTTATGTATGACAAGAAGATGATTTATATTCTGGAAGGGAAGCTTTGATTGTTCATTTTCTTGGAGGAAGATTTAACCTGGCCACCTTATTATCCATACCGAGCGAATCAGGGGAGTATTTGATTTCATTCTCCTTACTTTTTCACTTTTACATTCTTTACTTGAACATTGGGGACAATGTTCATCTTAAGTGTAAGGGGAGGGTAAAATGATGATACCTTACATATGCACTTTCGCTTGAGTTTGTTTTGTTTAATGGTAGATGTGTAATAAAACTATGAGAAATACTTGTTAGTGCAATTTTAGCACCAAATTTAAAATTTTTTACAACATTTAGGAGTGAAACTTTAGCCATAGCAAGCGTCTCATGGATAGGAGATTGTATGACTAGCACATAACCGTATATTCAGAAAAATTTTCCACCTAAATATGTAAGGTTCGCCTTTAGATTTGATAGGAAAAACATTCATTATTAGTGCTTATGAGTGTACCGGTAGCATTTAGATTCTAGAACTTGCGTTAGTGATGCATCCCGAGACCGCTAGTGAGACTACATTCGTGTAGTAGGATTTACTACATCATAAGAGGCATTAGGATCACCCTTGTGTTAAACCCGCATTATAATTACTTGACCATTTAAGTCATATTACATGGCTAGTTAAGTCAACTAATTTTTCCCACACCCTTAGCGTTGTACTCATTTTTAGTACACGAAACCCCTAGTACACCCCTCCGAGCCTATCTTTTCGTTTCTAACTTTAAGCATTTTACTTAAAGAAAGAATTTGTTACACCCCACTTAAATGTACAACCAAATCGCCTTAGCCTTCCGTGTATGCGCTCATTTTTAGTGCATTATTGTTATTTGTTAAACCCTAAGTTAACTTTCTAATTGATTACATGGTTGCTAAGTCGAGTCATATCCTTGTACATATTGTTTTGGGACGATTGGGACTTATGGGTAAGTACTTGTTTTATGGAGTAATGGGGAAGAACATCATTTATTACCCCCATACGTACGTTAATCTTAAAAGTGCTCCAAGTGTTTTGATTTTCTTAATTCGAGTCATTAGATTAGTTTATTGTAAAGTATGTAAAGATTCAAGTGTAAGGGGAATGCTTATTCCCTATGATGTATTATTTTGGATGGTAGGGTAAGAGTGTATGAAAAGAAAAAAAAAAAAAAAAAAAAAAAAAAAAAAGAAAAAAAAAATCGAAAAAAAATCAAGAAAAAGAAAAAAAAAAAAATAGAAAAAGGAAAAGAGAAAAAACATACGGACTACCATCCCTTTTTATTCTATGTTATGTTTTTTGTTATTTTTCATTTATTAGCTTAAGTCGAGTCTAGTCTTGGCTTAGCAACGCCATATTGTACATGTAATTAACCAAGATTGTTAACTCGCCACCAGTAAAACTTCCTTTATCTAACAAAACCGTGTATTTCATATCCCTACACCTAACATTACAACCCTTTAAAAGACCTCTTTGATAGTTTATCCTAGATGCTTACGCCATGTGGTGGAGGTTTGATCCTTTCCCAAGCCTATGGTAATCTATTTTTCTATGACAGGTAGTGAGAGATATCTTCCGTTTCCATATTGTAATTTACACTTTATTACACCCGAGAGATGTGAGTATCTAAACACTATTTGTGAGGTGCTAGTGTATGACCTCCGTGCTTGTCTTTGGTCTTTAGTGGAACGATTATTTGTTGTAATTACTTTTATATTAGTGTTAAATGACCCCTAACTTGTATTTTGACTAGAATAAAAGCGCATTTGCTTGAGGACAAGCAAATCTCAAGTGTAAGGGTATATGATGAGGCGAAAAATGATCCGTTTTTAGGGGGTCATTTAAGCCCGTATTCGAATTTATTTGATCAAATATTGCCCTAAATCGTTCCTTTTGTGATTTTAGGTACTTTGGGAGAGAAATCTGGAAAAGGAAGCAATTCGGACATTTTTGGAGCATAAAAGTGAAGAAAACGCAAAAGTCTTAATTTTCCATGCTGGGAACAGTAGGTGACGGCGTCAAGAGTAATTCTCTGACGGCGTCAAGAGCAGAATTCCATGACGACCCAGTACAGATTTGATGGCGTCACGAAGGTAGGGCGTCAAGAGTAAAAGTCATGACGGCCTGGAAATGATTAAGTCTTGACGGTGTCAAATGTAGATCAAGGCAGTCCGAGAATAGTTTTGGCGGCGAGGTGACGGCGTCACAATGTTGGTCTTCACGCCGTCAGACCCATTTTTCTATATATAGTTTTCTAATTTTCACATTAAAAGAGAGAAGTTTTGGAGAAACCCTAAGTACGATTTTGGTGCAACTTTTACAGGTTTTTCAAGGGTTCCAAAACCTTGATACCTTTCATTGTAATTGAGATAAGTGTTCTTTTAATTCAATCAATATGTCTATGTGTTGGTTGTCTATATCTTGTTCTTGTCTTAATTCCATCATGCTAGGCTAGATCTATCTTGTGTTTGCTTGGATCTAATGAAACCTAGATGTTAATTATGTGTTGATTACTTGTTTATTCTTGTCTTGGATGAATGATTTATATGTTAGGCTTAAGAAAACTGGCAGATCTCCAATTGGTAACATGCTTGAACGTCTTAAGAAACATGAACCGACGCGTACTAGGTTTTTATTGGTTGTATTTAATGCATGAGCCACTGTTTACAATCCCTATAGTTGTGCTGGGCATGGTGTAGGAGGAGATAAGAGCTCATAGAATTGGGGAGTTAAGTGTGCCACCCCATGAATGGTATTAAGGAATACGATCCGTCATCCATACAAGTATAACAAGTAATTAACGTGTAAAAGATGTCTAGGGAGTAGTGAAATCTAAGTAAACACATTTTCTCCATTTATTGCTCACAACTTTAGTATAATTTAGTTTATTTTCATTTCTAGTATTTTATTTTGATTGCATCTTTAGTATTGGGTTAGTTGATTAGCAACTAATTCCGCCCAAATCCTTCAAACCCGAGATATTTACTTGCTTTCTAAAAAATATAAAAATACAAAAATAATCATCCCTCACCTTTAGAACTAGTATTTAGGCTTTCTAATCTTAGCGACACTATTCCTAAGCTGAACGATCAATCCCCCGGTACTTGTCACTATACTATACTACAACGATCAGGTACACTGCCTGGTGGGGGTTGTAAGCTTCTCAGGATCCCTTGAGAGGTAAAGCCTGGTGCAATTCCCACGCATCACTTAATGTTACTCAAACATGCATCTTGTAAATGAGTTAAATCTAGTCACCTAAATATTTCAAACAATTTAATCTATTCCTCATAACACACTTAAATATTTCAACAAATTAGCTTGTTTTACCTTAAGTTGTTTAATAAGAGAAATTGAATCATTTTAAAACATTAGTAGTTATATAAAAGAAAAAGTATTTTCAAAATCTAAGTGTGTTCATTATAAGTAACAATGAAGAGTCTTTCACATAAACAAAACATATAAGAATCATGAAGTAATAAGTCAAATTTCAATCATTCACTAACCTAACTCATAAATTATCTTAGGATTAATGGAACACACTATCAAAATGTTTATTTATTTTAAATGAGTGTTCGTGAGGGTCAAGAAAGATCTTGATATTATATCAATTTATTATTCAAATTATGGTTGATATATTCATCAAATCTAATTGATATGTTTTTGAGTATGGACAAGAAATTGGATTGTTATTTGTTTAGTTTCTAGATTATATCAAACTATAACAAAAGATATAGTCTTGAATCTACATACTCAATCACACTAGATTGATATGAAAATATTTACATCCTTTGTAGATGAAAAGAATATGCATTGGATCATAACTCACACTTGTGTTGATAATGTCATATTGAATCTACTTGTCTAATAGTTGTGTTCCAAATATTAGAATAACATGTTTAACACATACATAAAATATACAATGAAGTAGGATTGATGACTTGGATGTTTCGTCCGAAATATTCAAGCAATTTACATTGCAATGCAATGGATAAATGTGTCATATCCGAAAAACCAAACATGAGCAAACTAACAACATATGTAAACTTTGCTCACACTACTTAAAATCATCACTTCAGGATAAAATACATATTTAAGAATAATACACACTACATATTCTATGTATTTCATATTCTTTGTAGCATGAATGGTTATGTTACAAGATAATGCACTAAACTTTCCTTTTTGAAATAATATAAGTTATTAGAATTGAAAAATAACTTGTCACAATCCATAAACAAGTAAAATTTATTTTTTCAAATACTAGTTAAAGTATGATATATAACACTGGCAAAAATCATAGAAAATAATATTTGTTTAAGAATATATTATTGTTTTGATATCATTTGTTTAAGATAAATGATCTTAATGAGATTCATTTCACAAGAAATGCTAAGGTGCACTCTTAAATCTAGCACATTTATTAAATCAAGTAATATGTCATCAAAATCAAACAACCGGTAAATCATGAACAAAAGATTAAAACTTTTTGTTTACTCTTATCTAAACATTCAACACGTCTCTATTGGGATCGTGAATAAAATATATCATCTAGATTTACCTTCATAAAAACATGACGTTTGAGTCACATTAAGCCAAGCATTAGTGAACCAAGCAAACTTCATATTTGGTACTCTTCGATAGGTAAATTTAGGAATTTAATTTCTTCTAAAAAGAGAATGACTACTGGAGAACCTATTGTCTAGAAACTCAATTTAACCTAATGGTTGAATTACTTCTATGTGAGAAGTTGGGTGTGTGTAACCCGTAAAAATGGTCGTGTTTAGCCTTAATTGAGCACCACTAGTAATAGTCTCATACTAATTCTCTAACTTGATTAAATTGCTGTTCTTAAATATACCTAACGCTAAGCTCACTTTTATGAAATTTGCTTCTCATTAGATGCTTTCATTCCTAGATTTATGGCATAGCGCATATATGTTGTTTCTAGATGTTTATTTGCTCCTATGTGATTTGATTGTATGCATTTACATGCTTAACTCTATATATCTCATTCATCTAGGTATATATCTCTTGCCATTAGATCTTACACCCTTATTGCATGAGAACCTTAATGTCTCAATCCGATAGGTCATAATAGTCTCAAAATTGTCTTAGGTGTTCTAGAGTCTCCATGCATAGTCACTCCCTCATTCATCATCTTGTTTCCTTCCAAACAATCCACTCCTTTGTCAAGAGATAGTTAGATTGTAATCTAATACCTCTCTAAGTTGATGTGACAACTTAAATATTTCATCTGAAATGTTTAAGTATTTTTAATTAGCAAAATGCAAATTAAAATATCACTCATTATTCATGTCAACTTCTTGAGTCATGACTCTATTATTATATAGATTTCAAACACCTTCCGTCCACCTTTAGGAAAACCTCCTTGTATGTTATCCTTCATCCTTCGTGTCATTGTCAAGATTATCGTTTTCATTTGTGTCACACTCTATGTCCGGATGAGCATGAATTTAATGGGAAGGGAAATCACACTCACTCACATATATCCTTCTACCTCACACCCAAAACCGAGTCATCCTTTGTACTACCAATCTCGAGTCATCCACCATTTCCATGCCCTCAAAGTAACCAAGAATCAATATCATACCTCCTAAACCACTCCTCATTAATTTAACACAAGATAACACCAACACTCTATCACCATCACCTCAATGCTCATCTCCTAGTGCTCCTAATGCACCTTCCAAAACACCATCAACTCATGGAACCTCTACCTCCTCCATATCATCATCATCATCATCATCATCAATCAATGACTATATCAACTCTCACTTGTCACCTCCACCAAGAACCACCATCTCCAATAAAAACTTGTCATCATACCACCAAAACAACTCTTCATTGACCTTACTAATGAAGATGACACCACTCCATCCATCAATGGATATATCAACTCACAATTGTCTCCACCACTAAAAGTATCACCACCACCTCCTACCCAAGAAATTCCTTTCTTGAACATCACTCTTTTGCTTCCACCTAATCATCTCCACTTGATCCTCATTTCCCATCTTCACAAGAAGATTCAACCATGTAACCATTCCCTACATTCTACTAAGTGCGTCATTACCACCAAAACTTAAATCCATGAAAGTCATGTGAATTTCATTATGAAATGCGTCCTTTTAACTTTCTAGCAAGTGAAGAACACAAAGAAGATATCCAAGCTTCAAGTTTTGTCGAGTCATCACCACCTCATCCAAGTGAATTTCATTACAAAATGCGTCATTTCCACTTTCTAGCAAGTGAAGAACACAATGAAGAAATCCAAGCTTCAAGTGTTGTCGAGTCATCATCACCTCATTTCACATATCCACCTTCGGTCGTCAACCAACAAAACACCTAAAAATCCCATGATTCCCTATCATCCACCTTTGTCAAACGATATATTAATCTAAACCATAATTGTCAACCCTTTGTCATCACCTTACCTTTACATTCACGCTCATCCATCCTCATTTTTCTACGTTTTTTTAAAATGAGCGTATCATTCTCATCTTCATTTTTTCTTTAACTCTTTTTGAGTATAATATATTTTTTTCGGCATCTTTCGCCAAAATATGTCTGTCGAATCTTTGCATTAGGTTCTAATCATTGTCATGTCTTAAGCATTGGTCATGATAAATTTTTTTGGGATTTAGGTTGTTGTTTTTTAAAACAATAATTGCATGTGTCATACTTTTAGTGAATATACCTAATACGTCCATATATTGCTCCCCTATTAGAGTCATGCATATACTATCATCATCATTATATATATGTGCACTTGTCTACTAACTTTGTTTTGAAGGATTACTTCATCGCTCGATTCTTTGGTAGCCAAAACAAGTTTTGATCATACACCAAGAGGGAGCATACACCAAAGGGGAGCATTGAGGTTGATAGGACCAAGGCTTCACTTACGATGATGCAAGCTTGCCTTATACATTCTATCTCAATAGTTCAAGCGTAGTAGAAGTCTCGTCTATGAGTCCACCTTTTTGCTTCGACAAAAGGGGGAGAAGAAGTGTAAACAAGTAACTTATACATTTTACTATGAGTTATAGTTTACATAGTTTGTCATCATCAAAAAGGGGGAGATTGTTGGCATGAATATTATGATATTTAATCTAAACATCCTCTTCATGTTTTGATGATGACAAATATGTAAGTTACAACATATAACGTAAAGTGCTTAAGTTACTTGTGATCACAATTCATCTATGTATTCATACGTCAACAAGCCTCGACATCTCAACGTCTCAAGTATGCTTCAACAATCACTTAAGGTATGTACAAACAAATGTCTAATACATTTTATGATCAAAGGAAGGTTTATTTAATAAATATAAATTATATAAAATGGTATAAACATTTTATATATTTAGAAAAACACTTTTGGTAATTAAATGAAAATGTTTAATTCGCAATAAATGTATGAATTCAAATTTTTAACCAAAATCAGTTAGTTTTTCACAAAATAAACTTTCCCCAGAAAAAGACAAGAAAACTGTTGTTTTCGTCTGGGCGGCCCCCTTAATTATAAGAGGCGGCCCCCTTAATTTTAAGGGGGCTGGCACACAATTAAAGGGGCCGACCACGCTCCCCTGTCAGATTCTGTCAGAAAATTTTCCCTGTAAATACCACCTCAAACCTGGTATGTTCAATACTTTTTGCACGAAAATTTTTAGTCCCAAACCTTTCCAAACACACTTCTAAATCCTTTGATCATAAGTTTATTAGTCTTTGTTTCAAGTGATTCAATCCCTCATCACTCAAAGTGCAAGAGAAGAATCCTCCCTATCATAAAGACAAAGATGTATTAGAGTCTAGTTAGTGTTTATGTGAAGTTGCGAGTTATGTTTATGTAATAAGTAGATCAAGATGATCTTACTTAGTAGTGAGTCAATGAGTGAGTAAGAAGTAGTGGGAAGAAGTAGTAGTGTGGAGAAGTCATGCAGTTGTGAAGAAGTAGGTGTGTGAATAAGTAGTGGAGTATAGAAGAAGTTGTGAAGTAGTCGTGAAGTCGTGAATTAGTGTAGAAGTTGTGTAGTGATCGAAGTCGTGTTGTGAGATTGGTTCTAGATACTATTAGAACTCGTCATTTAGCTTAGTGTCGTTAAATGGTGTAAGCAAAAGTTGTGTAAGGTTTTCTCCGCCAAAAGGGAGCTTGTTGAGTAGTGAAGAAAACTCTCGAGTAGGTGACTCGGGGAGTGGAGTAGGGCAAGAAAGGTGTCCTTGTAGCCGAACTACTATAAATCATCGTGTCCAGTTTGCATCCTCTTTCTCTTGTCTTTTCACATTTATTCTTGCATTTATCGCTTTATTTCTATGCTTGCAAATATGCGTTGATTGTTGCTTATATTGTCATGATGATTGATTGTGGTGTAGTTACAAGTTAATATTGTGATAGGATATATAATTGTATGATATCGTCTAATGGACTTATATATATTATTAACACTTCTCATGTTGAGTTTAACTTAATTGATAATTTGATACAAAACGTTTTAAGATTTTAAAAGGAAAACGTATTCACATAAAGATCGACCAAAGCTTCATTCATAAAACTAAGTTTTGAAAACTAATCCAAAAGCTCACATATATAATTGATCATATTGATTATATGTTGTTTTCATACTAAACTCTAATTGAAGGTTTTTCAAACAAACAATTGAATAAATTTGAATCAACATTTTTAAACCAAGTTTTTATAAAATTAAAAAGAGGGGAAAACTATTCAACCCCCCTTCTAGTTTTCCACACATTATTTCATATTAAAATGTCAAGTACCCATGCATCATGATGCAATGATGATACGAAAACGGTAGTCAGTAGTATTACAAGGTTGTGATGATTGGTACTTGCTAATCAATAAATGTCGTGTAATACTCGTCAGAATATTATATAACGTGTATTAAAAGAGAAATATAAATTAGTTCTTGCAATGTATGATTAATACGTAAAATCTTCATACTGACATATATGATTTTTTTCAATCGAATTTATTAGAATATGATTAGGATTTCACTAAATTTGTACTAAATTACATAGATGATAAATATTTTTGGAATACTGCAAATTTCAAAATCTTTAAATGTCTATAACCAAACAAAAATTTGGCATTAGAGTTTTTATAAACTTTACATTAATGAATGTTTTAATAATTATATATAGAAGAAATAGCATTAACCATTTGTAAATATTGCATATTAATGTCTATTCCTTAAACTTAAAAATACATATAACAAAGAAAAGGCCTTCCTCCATTGTATGTAACTAGTAGGGTACTCGCACGTTGCGGCAGAGGGTACCTTGAAATATAATTTTCAGGTGGATCATGTATTATAATTTATTATGTTCTTTTTGAAATTTACGGATATCAACCATTTCATGTGATGTATTTTAACTTTTTAACTAATGACAATATTTTTCATCATACAATTATGATAATAAATATTTTAGTGAGCAATGATTTTTCGTCGTTCAAAATATTTATTTGATTTATATAAAGCTAAGTTTTATGGATATGGGTATAAAAAAAATCTGTGAAACAGACAACTGAGCCGACCCGCTCAATCCAAAACCACAAAAAAAGATAATTAAGAAATCGAATCCGAAAAAACTAGAAATCAGAAAAACCCTCTTATCGCGGTTCGATTTCAGTATTTATTTTTAAATATCAGCGGTTACCCGAATCGAACCTTATTATATATATATATATACATGTAGTTTCAAATAAATTGAGGCTGAATTAAAAATATGTGCAAGAAAATAAAATATAGAGAAAAATATTTTGAAATTTTAGCTTTATTATTTGTATTTTTTGAATTGTTGTTTTTATGTTTGAATAGCTTGCATAATATGCTTTATTTTTTGTATTATTTAATTTTAAGTTCTAAATATTTTAGTGACATTTAATGTAGAAAGTGTGTTTAAGTCTATAACTATATAATTGATGCGTGAGAATTGCACCAGGCTTTACCTCTCGAGGGATCTCGAGAAGCTTACAACCCCCACCAGGCAGTGTACCTGATAATTGTAGTATAGTATAGTGACAAGTACCGAGGGATTGATCGTTCAACTCAGAAATAGTGTCGCTAGGATTAGAAAGCCTAAAAACTAGGTCTAGAGGTGAGGGATTATTCTTTTTGTGTTTTTTTATATTTTATAAAAGCAAATAAAAATCTCAGTTTTTGAAGGAGTGGGAGGAATTAGTTGCTAATCAACTAACCCAATTACTAAAGATGCAATCAAAATAAAATAATAAAAATGAAAATAAACTAATTTAACTAGTGGTGTGAGCAATATATGGGAGAATTGTGTTTACTTAGATTTCACTACTCCCTAGATATCTTTTACAGGTTAATTACTTGTTACAGTTGCGTGGATGACGGATTGTATTCCATAATACCATTCATGGGGTGGCGTACTTACTTCCCCAATCCTATAAGCTCCTACTTCACTCCTATGTCGAGCCGGCTAAGAAGCTCCTAACATGGGATCACTAGAATTCGCTCATGCATTAAATACAATCATAAAAACCTAGTACACATCGGTTCATGTTTCTTAAGACGTTCAAGCAAGTTACACAATGGAGATCTGCCAGTTTTCTTAAGCCTAACATTGAAATCATTCATCCATTACAACTATAAACAAGCAATCAACCTATAATCAACATCTAGGTTTCATTACATCTAAGCAAACACATGAAAGATCTAGCCTAGCATGTTATAATCAAGACAAGCATAAGATATATTCAAACAACACATAGACATATTGAATGAATTGAAAGAAAACTTATCTTAATTGAACATGAAAGGTTTCAAGGGCTGAAAACCCTTGAAAATACTGTTACAAACGACCTAGGGTTTATTAGGTTCGGCCCTAGAATTCTCCACACAAGTTCCTCTCCTAATGAATGAAAAATAGAAAAGTATATATAGATTCTGTGAGGTGACGACGTCAAGAGGAAAAATCTGACGCCGTCATCTCGCCGCCAATAAAGTTCTCGGACTGCCTAGATCCATGGGTGACGCTGTCATGCGTAATCCTGCTCTAGGCCGTCACCAAATTTACTCTTGACGCCCTACTTCTGACGCCGTCACGTTTTCTCTGGGTCGTCATCCATTTTTCTCCTGACGCTGTCAAAAATTCCTTCTTGACGCCGTCAGGTACTGTTCCCAGCAAGGAAAACTAAGTCTTTGCCGTTTTCTTCACTTTTATACTCCAAAAACGTCCAAAATGCTTCCTTTTCCAGAATTCACTCCCAAAGTACCTAAAACCACAAAAGGAACGATTTAGGGTAATATTTGATTAAATAAATTCCAATTCCGGCTTAAATGACCCCCTAAAAACGGTTCATTTGTGTACTAAAAATGAGTACAACGCTAAGGTGTGGGAAAATTAGTTGACTTAACTAGCCAAGTAATATGACTTAAATGGTCAAGTAATTATGATACGGGTTTAACACAAGGGTGATCCTAATGCCTCTTATCATGTAGTAAATCCTACTACACGAATGTAGTCTCACTAGCGGTTTCAGGATGCATCACTAACTCAAGTTCTAGAATCTAAATGCTACCAGTACACTTATAAGCACTAATAATGAATGCTTTTCCTATCAAATCTAAAGGCGAACCTCACATATTTGGGTGGAAAATTTTTCTGAATGGTACGGTTTTGTGCTAGTCATACAACTCCTATCTATGAGACGCTTGCTAAGGCTAAAGTTTCACTCCTAAATGTTGTAAAAAATTTTAAATTTGGTGCTAAAATTACACTAACAAGTATTTCTCTTAGTTCTATTACACACCTACCATCTAACAAACAAACTCAAGCGAAAGTGTATCTATAAGGTATCATCATTTTACCCTCCCCTTACACTTAGGATGAACATTGTCCCCAATGTTCAAGTAAAGAATGTAAAAGTAAAATAGGTAAAAAGAATGAAATCAAATACTCCCCTGATTCGCTCGGTATGGATAGTGTGACAACAACGTTAGATCTTCCTCCATGAAAATGAACAATCAAAGCTTCCCTTCCAGAATATAAATCATCTTCTTGTCATACATAACCTGTTAAACCTGAGAAAACGAACAAGGCAACCTCGCGTAAAATCGGCGGCAATCTATATATGCTAACAAATCCTAGAAAACAAAATAAGATATAATGCTTGTGGAATGATGTTTGCAGATTTCCTGGAGATTATAAAACTAAAGATTCAACAAAAACTTTAAGACTCCGTTAGAAAAACAAAACTAGCAAAATTTCCAGAATTTTACACGTGACGCCGTCAGGAATTTCTTCCTGACGCCGTCAGAAGTGACCTGCATAAATTCTTATGTTAAGTTTCTGGGAAATTTCTGGAAAAACTTTGTTCTACTTCCTGGAAAATCCTGCAAAACATCATTATGACTCGATACAAGCATTTGACTCTAACAATTACGAATATGCATGTTCACTTAATATTGTGGGAATCATGATCAAGTTTGTTTCTTAAAAACATATTTGGGGTTTCCCCTTACACTTATCTTTTGCGAAATACCTTTAGATGAAGTTAAGACTAAGCCAAACAACAAAATAAAGTATTTTCACCATTTTAGTTTGAAACATGATCTACCAACAATAAAAATAAAGCATGCATACGGAAGCAAATAACAATCAAACAAAAATAAAAATCACACAAAACATGGGTTGCCTCCCAAGAAGCGCTTTTCTTTATTTACGAGTCTTGTAGCTAGACTCAAGGTCATGGGTTATCGCGTGTCGCTTATGCTCACATAATCGAGGGTGAGCCATCTAATAGTCGCCTCATCTTTCTTATAATCATCACTTAACTCTAAACATCTATGATAACAGCTTTTATGTTTCTCATGAGTATATTTAAGCCCTTTTCTTTTATCATTCTCACTTAGCATTTCTAGGGGTGGATACCTACTACACTTATTCATGGAGAAATCCTTGAACCTAGGGTGTGCACGGGGCATTTGGTAAACAAAATCTTCATCCCCATTCGAGAATGTAATTAACCCTTCCGGAAGATTTTCATCAAGGTTGGTCAACCTTTTGAAGGGTTTACCAAACACAACTTGGGTTAACTTACTATCGATAAATTCTCCTAGATTCTCCATAATCATGAACTCAACAATATAAACAAAGCTTCCTACAAACACATGCGATGACATGGCCCTAGCAATCATCTACCATGATTTTATTATATTCACTGCGCGAGATTATGTTCATTGGGAGAGATGAGTTAAGATAGGTGTCAAAGCTCCTAAATCCAATCTTACAAGGAAATTGCATATTAAATGAGCTATGACTCTCAATCCTTGTTCTAGGGTCGACATACCTAAGAGGGTTCACTTCCTCTTCCATCCTATCCTCATTAATCACATCACCGTCACCTAGATCCTCATCGGAGTCTGAATAGTAAAAAGGTCTAGCCCTATGGTCATCATCATGGTCAGACTCCTCTAACTCAGAATTATTGTCAAAGTGGTGGTTAGGCGAGAGGTTAGGTGGGTTCTCATTTTCCACTAAAGGGATTGGGGCAGGCATTTCGAAAATCCTGCGACGAAAAACGCGAATAACAGGAATCAACCGATCAATGTTATTGTTAGCCATCGAGGTAGTTTACGAACAAAGGAAACAAATAAATAAGATAGACTAAAGAAAACCTAAAAATAGAAATAAAATCTTACTAGAAAGGAATCTAGCAAGTAGACCTAATAAAAAGAAATTCTAACCTAGAAAATAACTATTCCCCGGGCTGCGGTGCCAAAAACTTGATGCGTGGGAATTGCACCAGGCTTTACCTCTCGAGGGATCTCGAGAAGCTTACAAGCCCCACCAGGCAGTGTACCTGATCGTTGTAGTATAGTATAGTGACAAGTACCGGGGGATTGATCGTTCAACTCAGGAATAGTGTCGCTAGGATTAGAAAGCCTAAAAACTAGGTCTAGAGGTGAGGGATGATTCTTTTTATGTTTTTTTATATTTTATAAAAGCAAATAAAAATCTCGGTTTTTGAAGGAGTGGGCGGAATTAGTTGCTAATCAACTAACCCAATTACTAAAGATGCAATCAAAATAAAATAATAAAAATGAAAATAAACTAATTTAACTAGTGGTGTGAGCAATAGATGGGAGAATCGTGTTTACTTAGATTTCACTACTCCCTAGATATCTTTTACAGGTTAATTACTTGTTACAGTTGCGTGGATGACGTATTGTATTCCTTAATACCATTCATGGGGTGGCGTACTTACTTCCCCAATCGTATAAGCTCCTACTTCACTCCTATGTCGAGCCGGCTAAGAAGCTCCTAACATGGGATCACTAGAATTCGCTCATGCATTAAATACAATCATAAAAACCTAGTACACATCAGTTCATGTTTCTTAACACGTTCAAGCAAGTTACACAATGGAGATCTGCCAGTTTTCTTTAGCCTAACATTCAAATCATTCATCCATTACAACTATAAACAAGCAATCAACCTATAATCAACATCTAGGTTTCATTACATCTAAGCAAACACATGAAAGATCTAGCCTAGCATGTTATAATCAAGACAAGCATAAGATATATTTAAACAACACATAGACATATTGAATGAATTGAAAGAAAACTTATCTTAATTGAACATGAAAGGTTTCAAGGGGTGAAAACCCTTGAAAATACTGTTACAAACGACCTAGGGTTTATTAGGTTCGGCCCTAGAATTCTCCACACAAGTTCCTCTCCCAATGAATAAAAAATAGAAAAGTATATATAGATTCTGTGAGGTGACGACGTCAAGAGAAAAAATCTGATGCCGTCATCTCGCCGCCAATAAAGTTCTCGGACTGCCTAGATCCATGGGTGACGCCGTCATGCGTAATCCTGCTCCAGGCCGTCACCAAATTTACTCTTGACGCCCTACTTCTGACGCCATCACGTTTTCTCTGGGTCATCATCCATTTTGCTCTTGACGCCGTCAAAAATTCCTTCTTGACACCGTCAGGTACTGTTCCCAGCAAGAAAAATTAAGTCTTTGCCATTTTCTTCACTTTTATGCTCCAAAAACGTCCAAAATGCTTCCTTTTCCAGAATTCACTCCCAAAGTACCTAAAATCACAAAAGGAACGATTTAGGGCAATATTTGATTAAATAAATTCCAATTCCGGCTTAAATGACCCCCTAAAAACGGTTCATTTTTCGCCTCATCAATAATAAACAAAGGTTTTGGACAAGTATTTTAAGCACACAACATTAAAATTCCAATTAATATCGTGACGTGTAATTACCTTATTTAGCTACAAAGTACAAAAACATAATGCATTCGGTTTTGTAAATCAAAAGGAGCAAGTCAAAGTCGGTTTTCAATAGCATTGAATAGCATTTATCAATTCGGTTTCAACTAAGATAATGCATGTTTCAATCAGTTTTCTCATTCACCACGCTCCTTAGGATTTATTTTTGTAAAGAATTGAATAGCATTCATAATTTTCAATCAGGTTTGTCAATGATTCTTCTTCTCCTACAAGTTACATGAATTGAATACACCACTCACAACAGTTTTTATACTTATAGAGTTTTAAAAAATTAGGGTTTCTTATATATATCTTTTGATGGATGTTTTAAGGGTTTGTATTTAAATCCGGTAGTAAAACTAATTTGGTATGTGATGAAGTGAAAAGTGTACCGCTTTTGGGGGGGTCATTTAAGGCCAAAGTCAAGATTATTTGATCAAATATTGCCCTAAATCGTTTCTTTTGTCATTTTAGGTACTTTTAAGAGGAATTTTACAAAAGGAAGCATTTTGGACGTTTTTGGAGCGAAAAAGTGAAGAAAACGACAAAGTCTCAAAATGACGCTGGAAATTGCACTTGACGGCGTCACATCTTGCTAGTGATGGCGTCATGACTTGACAAAGGGGTGGATAAATCAATTACACGTGACGCGCCAGAATGTTTTCTGAAGGGATCGTGACGGCGTCATGTATTAAGTTGTCAAGGCCATCATGAGTTAATGCAAAGAGTGACGGCCCAGAGTCCATAAAGAATGATGGCGTCAGAAGTGGATCTAGGCAATACGAGTTTATTTTGGCGGCAAGTTGAAGGCGTCACACCTATCTTTTGACGCCGTCAAGATACAAAATCTATATATAGTTTTCTAGTTTTCATTCATTGTGTGCAACTTTGAAGGGAGAAAACCCTTTACAAATTTTACAACTTTTTTAAGGGTTTTATCCCTTTGTTTCTTCCATGTTTAATTGAAGATAATTCTTTTATCAAATCATTCAATATGTCTATGTGTTGTTTGTGTTAATACAAATATCGCCTAAAAACGTTATTTATATTTTACGATCTTTCTTAGTTTTGTTAACTACAAAAGATAAAGTTTATTTTTGGCAAATCATAAATATAGTTTAAAAGCCTTTTACTTAACTTCACTCAAACTACATTTACATGTTTTCACAAAGTAATTTCTAAGTAAGTATACTTTATTTTAAGTACATGTGTTGAAAATGTCACTTAGGTATATTTAGCAAGTTTACTGAATAGTTTGTCATATGTGAACATAAGCAAGCAAACCATTTTTAGTAAAACATTCACTTGCTAAACATCTCAAACAAACATGTTTTGATTCCATACATAAACTATTTTTACAAATATACTTTCTTTTTTAGGAATATCTAAAATTAGAAATAAAATGTTAGTTACATCATTCCTTGCATCACACATGTCCCTTCAAGGAAACATGTGTGTAAGAAACATGTTTTATTATGTATAGATTCACACTCAAGATCTCAAAGTTGACTTTGTGAGATCTTGAGAATATTGTGTTAGATTGTGAAATATTTTGTGCAGGATTCTGTCAGACTTGCTGGCGGAACCCTCTGATATAACGGACGGAACCAAAGGATGGGTTCCGCCGTATCCGTGGGTTGGCCTATAAATAGCAACTCACTTCTTGAGTTTTGGTTATCACTCTCCATCATATTTCACTGCATATACTTCATTTCTAACTCAGTAAACGTTCATATTTGTGAGTCTTTCTTTGTAGCAAGAAGATCACGAACTTACAAGCTTCAACACAACGTTGCAAGACTTGTCTAGCATAGCATTAGTGTAAACTAGTAAAGTTTATACTTCATTGTATTGTATCCATTTGTAGTGATCGGTTAGTATTTTAGTCCTCAAAATACTTAGAGTATCGGGAGTTGTTGTACCCTTGTAAAAGAACTATCGGGAGTGGTTGTACCCTTGTGAAAGAACTCGACATCTAGCTTAGTGTCGGAAATTGTGTGTAAGCAACGTGTAAGGTTTTCTCCGCCGGATAAAGGAGCTTGTTGACTAGTACAAGAAAACTCTCGAGTTAGATACTCGGGGCGTGGAGTAGGGCAAGGAAAAAGAGTCCTTGTAGCTGAACCACGATAAACAATCGTGTTATGGTTTGATCGTTTCTTACTTTTATTCTTGAATATAATTTATTGTTTGATACGTCTTAATTGGTAATTACATGTAAAAGTATTAGAAGAAAATTAAGTTTAAAACCGGTAAACTATTCAACCCCCCTTTTAGTTTTCCACAATTGGTATCAAGAGCTACGTTACTCAAGATTATAAAATATATTGTATCTTAAAACTTGAAACGATCCAAGGATTTTGAAAATTTCAAAGAAGGGAAATCTATGCAAAGACCACCACTATTTGAATCAAATGGTTTTATTTATTGGAAAAACCGTTTTGAAACTTATGTAAAATGAAAGGACATATATCTATGGTATATTATTATTGAAGGTGATCATAAGGCTACCGGAAGTGGTCGGGATGAGGATAGTTCACTTACTAAACATAGTGATGATCAAAAGAAACTAATTGCCAAAAATAATGAAGCAAAAATGATGCTTTATAATGCCTTACCTAAGAAAGAGTATGAAAGTGTTTTTATGTGCAAAACCGCTAAAGAAATTTGGCAATATTTAATCACTACTCATCAAGGAAATTCACAAGTTAAGGATAACAAAATTGATCTTCTTGTCCAACAATATGAACAATTTTCTATTCCCGAAGATGAAACTATTGATTGTGCGTTTGCTAGATTTAACACTATTATTACTTCACTTAAAGCACTTGATGAATCTTTTTGTAGCAAGAATTTTGTCAGGAAATTCCTTAGAGCACTCCATCCTAAGTGGAGAGCAAAAGTAACGGCTATTGAAGAATCTAAAGATCTTTCAAGCATGGCACTTGACGAGCTTATTGGATACCTCAAAGTTCACGAAATGGTGATGGAAAAAGATTCGGATATAGTTAGAGGCAAGAAGGAAAAAGTAAAATCTATTGCCTTAAAAGCTAGAATAGAATAAAGTGACGATGAGGAATCAAGTTCGGATAGTGATGATGAAGAATATGCCATGGCGGTTAGAGACTTCAAGAAGTTCTTTAGAAGACGAGGAAAGTTTGTAAGGCAACCTAAAGATGAAAAGAAGTCTCTACGTAAAGATCGGGATGTTAAGAAAGTAAAGAATGAAAGAACGTGTTTTAGATGTGGAGATACAAGTCACCTAATAGGAGAATGTCCTAAACCACCCAAAAGCAAAACTCAAAGTGCTTTTGTGAGAGGTGCTTAGAGTGATAGTGAGAATGATGATGAAGAGCCAACAAATGACGAAATAGCTCTTATGGCTCAAAGCTCAAATGAGGTACATTCCGATTCATCTTATTCTTCTATTGATGATAACACATTAGAACAACAATACAACAAACTTTGTGAGTTAAGCTTAAAAATCATAAACAAAATCAAATTTTTGAAGACTAAAAAGGAATTTTTAGAAAACGAAGTTTATGAATTAAAAGAAAAAGCTAAACGTTTGGAAAAGAGTAAAAACATTGACACAATGTGCAAATCATGTCAAGAATTCAAACTTGAAATTGAGAAGCTTAAAATCACACAAGATAGTCTTATTAAACAAAACTCAAAGTTTAAGAAGTTTGATAAAAGTATTTGTTGTGCGGATGAAATAATGAAAATCCAAAAGTCGCACTTTGATAGAACAGGGTTAGGATTCATGAAAACAAGATCAATAAGTAGTTTAATGAAACAAGGCGAAAAAGGACAAGAAAATGACAAAACTGCAGCAATGACCCATGGAACTGACGGAACCAAAAATTTGGTTACGCCCGTTGAACCCATTGGTTCCGTGGACACTGCTGCAGAACATAATAGCTTAATAACTAACCGTAGTGAATTTGTTAAAGTTACAAAGAACTCAAACACTAGTTCTACTAAAACCAAACTTAAACCGGCCATTAAAATAGGAGTAGGACTTGCTAAAAATGAATTTAGAACTAGAACTACTCAACCAAGACCTAAGCCGTCTATATCCTAACGCCCCTTTCCAAAGAGCAACTACAACACACAACCCTACTTTCAACATAGCTGGGGTCAAAACTTACCTAGACATCATCAAGCTCCAAACTATATGTCTTGGAACCCATATCCACCATTTCCTTACATGAATCAAGGTAATGACATGATTAACCAAAATGAACCCATGAGATATTGGGGACCAAATGTTTGAATGCTTGTTATAAAATAGGTGTGCTTAAAAGTGTGTTTGGAACCGGATGAATGGATCAAAGATAGCGGTTGTTCAAGACACATGACGAGGGACAAAAGTCTTTTCTCTACCTATCAAGTCTATGACGGAGGTAACGTTACTTTTGGTAGCAAGCTTAAAAGTAAAATCATCAGAAAAAGGTACTATCTCTCATGACTCTCTATCTATTGATGATGTTGCTCATGTTGATAACTTAGGATTTAATCTTCTTAGTATTAGCCAACTTTGCCGTAAAAAGTATAAAGTACTCTTTAGTGAAAACGAAAGTAAAATACTTAAAGATGGTATAACTATAGCTAAAGGAGTTCTTAAAAACAACGTATACGTCATGAAAATTGATAAAAACATCTAGAGATAAACTTTGCCTTACCTCATTAGATGAGTCCTCGACTCTTTGGCATAGACGCTTAGGTCACGCTAATATGAGACTTATTCAATCCCTATCCTCTAAGGAATTAGTTAGAAACCTACCCAAGTTGAAATACGACCAACACTTTTGTGATGCTTGCAAAATTGGTAAACAAGTTCATAGTAGCCATAAGGCAAAAAATAGGGTATCCACAACTAGATGTTTAGAACTTTTGAATATGGATTTGTTTGGTCCATCCGCTATTCAAAGTTATGGAGGTAACTTCTATACTTTGGTCATAGTAGATGATTTTTCACGATATACATGGACAAGATTTTTGAAAAGTAAAAATGAAGCTTTCGAACAATTTGAAATTCTTGGAAAGAAAATTCAAAATAAAGTAGGAAATTGCATTGTGTCTATTAGAACAGATCATGGTCGGGAATTTGATAACGAAATACAATTCGGTGAATTTTGTGACAAAAATGGTATAACACATAATTTCTCGGCTCCTCGCACTCCTCAATCTAATGGTGTAGTAGAACGTAAAAACCGGACACTTCAAGAGATGAGTAGAATAATGCTTAACGAACAAAATATTCCACAAAAGTTTTGGTGTAATGCCGTCGACACATCTACTTATATCTTAAACCGAGTCCTAATTAGACCATTTTTAGATAAAACTCCATATGAAATATATAGAGGTAAAAAGCCAACATTAGGATACTTTAAAGTATTTGGGAGTAAATGCTTTATACTAAACACAAATGATTATCTCACTAAATTTGACCCAAAGTCTTATGAAGGTGTGTTCCTTGGATATTCAAAAAATAGCAAAGCTTATATTGTTCTAAATAAGGAAACTTTAAAAGTCGAGGAATCGTTGAATGTAACATTCGACGAAAGTCCACCTCCCTCTAAGACATCACCTTTGGTAGATGATGACTTAGTTGAAAGTCAAGTTATTAATCAAATTGATTTAGAAAACAACAAGGAAGATGAACTATTAAATAGAGAAATAATCAATGTCAAAGAATCTAAAAGTTATCCATTAGATGGTGTTATAGGTAAACTTAATAAAAGAAAGCTCAAAATGAAAGTAACTATTTTTGTTTTATATCAACCATTGAACCTAAAAGTATAAAAGAAGCTATAAGTGATGAATCTTGTATAATAGCTATGCAGGAAGAATTGAACCAATTTATTAGAAATGATGTTTGGACACTAGTTCCTCAACCAAAGAATCAAACTATAATTGGAACAAAATGGGTCTTTCGAAATAAAATGGATGAAAACGGAGTTGTGTCTAGAAACAAAGCTAGGCTAGTAGCACAAGGTTATAATCAACAAGAAGGCATTGACTACGATGAAACTTTTTCTCCGGTTGCTAGGCTCGAGTCAATTAGAATCTTACTTGCATATGCATGCGCACATGACTTTAAACTTTTTCAAATGGACGTCAAAAGTGCATTCTTAAATGGTTTTATTAATGAAGAAGTTTATGTTGCTCAACCTCCGAGCTTTACCGACTTTGAAAAACCTAATCATGTTTACAAACTTAAAAAAGCTTTATACGGACTTAAGCAAGCTCCAAAAGCATGGTATGATCGACTTAAAACCTTCCTAGTTGACCATAAGTATACCATGGGCCTAGTTGACAACACTCTCTTCACTAAGAAGAATGAATCACACATTATCATAGTTCAAATTTATGTTGATGACATAATATTAGGATCAACTTGTCAAGAGCTTTGCAATGATTTCTCTAAAATCATGCATGACGAGTTTGAGATGAGTATGATGGGAGAACTCAACTTTTTCTTAGGACTTCAAATTAAACAATTAGAAGATGGGGTATTCTTTAATCAATCTAAATACATAAATGACATGCTTAAGAAATTAGTTTAGAAGATTCAAAACCTATCAAAACGCCTATGTCCTCGGAAACCAAACTCACAAAGGATGAGGAAAGTGAATCCGTAGATAACACTAAATAAAGGGGTATGATTGGTAGTCTACTTTATCTCACGGCTAGTAGACCCGACATTATGTTTAGCGTTTGTCTATGTGCTCGTTTTCAAGAAGATCCCAAAACAATCCATCTTGAAGCCGTAAAAAGATATTTTAGGTACATCAAAGGCACTACACATCTAGGATTATGGTATCCCAAAGGAACGGGTGTAGAAACCATAGTGTATGCCGACTCGGATCATGCCGGTGACTATGTTGATAGAAAAAGTACAAGTGGTATTTGTACTTTTATTGGACATTGTCTCACCTCATGGTTCTCAAAGAAGCAAACGGCACTCGCAATCTCAACAACTGAAGCCGAATACGTATCGGCCGGAAAAGCATGTCAACAAGCTCTTCGGATGAAGCAAGCGCTCGTGGACAATAGAATTGTGACTAAAGACATATATATTCTATGCGACAAGAAAGGAGCCATCGACCTAAGTAAAAATCCAGTCCAACATGCTTATACTAAAAATATAGAAATCCGTCATCATTTCCTTCGTGACAATGTTCAAAAAGGAAACAGATCCATCGAGAAAGTATCCTCCGAAGACAACATTGCCGACATTATTACAAAACCCCTTAAACGTGAACCATTTAATCTTCTTAGATTAGGACTAGGACTTATGGAACCTACTTCATAGTTCAAACGTTAAATAAAATCGTAGAAAGTAAAAACAAAAATTTCATGTCCTTAACCTGCAGGACTGGCGGAACCAATAAAATCAAAGGGCGGATCCCTCTTTTTGGTTCCGCCCAGTCCGTCAATGATCTGTACATGTTCTATTTTTATATATTAAACCATATAAGTCCCATACTCTATACCACTCACAAAAAATAGTTACTATTCACTTCTATATCCATTTTCACACGAAAATTAGGGTTCTTGCTCAGCCATTCTTCATTCCTACCATCATTGTAAGTATTCTAAACACAATTACTCTCCTGATCTGGGTCTAGGAAACTCTATTTATGCACAAAAACTAAAAACTTGGGGTTATGCATCAACTTAGGAATTCATGAAGAAAAATTGTTATAAAGAAAACAATTTATGTTTTTCATTAGTTAGGAATTGCATCTTGTAAGACATTATCACATTATACCAAACACCCCATGTCAAAATTTTGAAAAATCTTCTCACATTTAGGAAAAACAGCTTTTCATTGATAATACAAGATAAAAACGTTATGTTTAAAACTCACTTGCATTATGTCTCTTGAATGCTAAAGGGGATACATAACTAATATGTATTTTCGGGTACATTCAACCGTAGCTACATTGAACTAGGAGCATTTGGATTATCTCAAAATTTACACAAAAGTTGCATAAGTAAAACCATTTTAACATTAAAATGAGTCGAGATAATCACAACTCCATATTGTTTTTATATAGGCACACACTATAATTTTTGATACTTAAACCACTACTTACATAAGCTAAAATTTTGATAATTATGTTTCTAGGTTCATCATGCCTCCCGTAACCTTCTATGACCACAAAGACACCACCAAATACCTACCCAAACACCACAAGACCAAAGGGCTAACATCGGCCCAAGTAGAAATCTTTAAGAACCTTGAGAGGCGTTATATTCATGAGGGTAGAACCATTGATCCTACTTTCCTTACCGGAACCAACATTAGGGAACAACTCTCTTTTATTGACTTTGATTGTCTCTTAGACATAGATGAGCCAATTTGTCCTCGTTTCATCCTAGAATTCTATGCTTCCGTGACCCTTAGCACGGATGATGAAGGTCTCGTGTCACTAAACTTTTCTATCAATCAACATGACTTTGAAATCACTTTAGATCAATTTTCTCAAGTCTTTCGTGTTCCTAATCGTGGCACATGTCTTTACACCGACAAATGGCCACTTTCAACTCTTGACTCAATCCATGACCGCATTCATCCTTATGATACCCCTTTAGTGAGCATAGAAGAAATTCGTGACCATCTTTTTGTTAGGACTTATCACACTAGGAGAACCCGAGGAGGAGAGGAAGTAGCCAAAGACCCCTTTGGAATGGAGCTTAATGAGTTGAGACCACAATTCTTGAAATGGGAGGAGATCATTAGGGCCAATGTCATTAGCACTTTAGGAAATAGGGACCATATCAACATTTGTATCTCCTACATGCTCTATAGTGTTTCCACCCGACAAACCTTCAACTTAGCCTACTACATTGCCAAAAGGATGGCAAACATCTCGGTTCAAGGTACCACTGCTTTTCCATACGGGATGCTTCTCACCCGTCTCTTTAGGTTTTATGAACCCATCCCTCCAACTCCTAGAGATCGTCGCCTAGATTATCCTCTCATTCCTCACACCTTTGTGCCATTGAGTGATGAGCGAGTCTACAAAGCCAAAGGTAAACGTCCTCACCCTCCAACCTCATCATCATCATCCTCCATGAGTGAAGACGACAATCTACCAAACTCTAGGCTCCCTCCTCTTGAGTACCTCTCATAATTTCCAGCCATCGAGAATGAGTCGGAGGAGTACAAACAAACCAAAGGCATGTGTAAATGCTTTGGGAGATACCTTGCGAAGATCTACAAGAAGGTGAACAAGAAATGATCATCATAAGAGGGTGTTTGGCACAAGTGTGCATTTGAACAATTTGATCATCAAAACATTGTTATTTTATGGTTTAATGATGTCTTAGGATGATATTATGTTTATGAATTATGTGTGAACTAACAAAATTTGCAGGGGATAATAATTTGGTATTATGCTTTTTTCACTTTTCGGCCAAAATTTTGAGTGCTAGAATCGCTCTCTCAAACTATATAGGTAAGCATGTTTCTACGTGCAATTTTTGTTTCTTTCATCTACAAAAAATTGATTGCTGATAAGGCAAAAAATGAACCATTTTTAGGGGTCATTTAATCCAGGAATTGAATTTATTTGATCAAATATTGCCCTAAATCGTTCCTTTTGTGATTTTAGGTACTTTTGGAGTGAATTCTGGAAAAGGAAGCATTTTGGACGTTTTTGGAGCATAAAAGTGAATAAAACGGCAAAGTCTTAATTTTCCTTGCTGGGAACAGTACCTGACAGCGTCAAGAGCATTTTGATGACACTGTCAAGAGTAAAAGTGGTGACGATCCAGAAGAAACGTGACGGCGTCACCCAAGGCCGTCACGTGTTAACTTGTCAAAACTTGCGCGCGGAGTAGCTGATATTGTTTTTGGTCATAACTTTTGCATTCGAACTCGGATTTAGGTGATTCAAAAGCCCACGCGAAGAGGACGAAGAGATCTACAATTTGGTGAAAAAATGGTCATGACACCGTCATGTGTAATGGGCTGACGCCATCAAGATGGGCCGACAGAAAATTAGCCTATAAATATAACATCATAACTTCACTTTTTGTAAGCCCTAAACCCTAAGGTCAATTCCTGGGTTTAGGTAGGTGTTTTTCCAGAAACTTAGAGGGTTTCAATGTCACAACTCGTAAATTCTGGTCTTTTCCCGAACTTTCACATTTACTATTCATCGGTTACTATTCATCGATCACTATTCATCATTTTACTATTCATCATTTTTGAGGTCAGTTTGATATTCTGAGAAGCGTTTTAAAATTTTACTATTCATAAAACACTATTCATCTCCGGAGAAAATTTGTCATTTATACGTGGGTTGCGTCATTTTTGTAAACGTACGATTATTAAACTAATAAACGTTATCTTATGAACTATTGTTTTGAATAATTGATCCGATACTCCCAACTATGGTCCTAACACATTTTTATACTCATAATAATAATATAAAAATTATATTATTAATTTACCCGGTGTTTTCAAATCAACTGTTACGTTTTCCGGTCGAAGCTTATAACTTCGTCGGTTTGCGATATTTCAACCCGATCATTATTTTAACACCCGATTCTCATCAGGAATATTATTTTATAACTTTTACAACTTCGTCGTATTTTATTTCACCTCGGTAACATTTATTTTTAGTTAACTCGGTACCCGATAACGCCTAATACACAAAAGAACTAAACTAATACATACACCTTGGGGACAAGCTCATTAATTTAGCCACCAACAAGCCTTCCTTGTTTCCTTCCACTTTTGGCCACCCCACCCCCCCTAGCCACCCTAAGCATTAATAACTTGGACCAACTTTTTGACCTAGTCCATGTATATATACTCCATTACACCATATCTCTTTCATTTACACCAAACAAAACTAGCAAAATACTCTCTTCTCTTTCTCTCTTTTGTGTGGATCGGCCAAGGATGAACCAACAAGAAGAAACCATTTATTTTTGGAGATCAAGTCTTATTCAAGCTTAGTTAGTGTTCCTTGTTGGGGTTTTGTGGTAAAACCCTAGGTTATTATACATTTTCTCATCCAATCATCAAGTAAGCTTCAAGATCACTTGTTGATCTTTCCATACTTTCATTTTTCTAGTTTCATGTTGTTTATTCAAGATCCATATGCATATGTTAATTTATACCACTCTATTTATACTTTTTATAACTTTGAAACTCTAGAAATGGATTATAGTTAGATCCTTGTTAGATCCACTTGATTTATGAGGTTTAGGAACCCATGACACCCTAAGAAGGTGTATGGTAGGAATAGACTAGTTTTGTGGTGATTGAAAGTGGTTTGGTTGGATTAGAAACTAGTTTGGAACATTAAAAATGGATTCTAAACATATATAAAAACCTGCTGTCCCTTTTTGGAAAACGTGGAAAGATCAGGGGCAAGGGTGTAACTTTTGACCAAAGATTTAGAAAATACTCTCCGATACGAAACTATAGCCGAAAACGGGGATAAAAACGAGTTAATAACGAAGGAGATACGCTAAAAACGAGTTTAACGACGAAAACTATTTTCTGAAAATCCTTTGCTGATGAACAGTTGTCACGACTGTTTCGAGGCGTAAAACTAAATCTAGCCATCCCGACTTATCAAAAATATGTTAGTATGTTGTCCCACGATTCCGGGAATATAAAGAACATAGAAAACGGGCTTATAACGACTAAGATATACACGTTTGAAACTAGACGAACTATATATATTTTTGACAGCTTTTCTAATAGAGAATATTTTGCGCACTAAACAATATACTTACACCAAACGAACAATGGAGAACCGTCCTTCCTAGCTGTTGAGGCACGTACCATCAAAAGTTTATTAACCCATCAATGAGATGACATCTCAAGGTTTTCAAAACGCCAAGACCAAACACTAACACTTTATATATTATTACACGACTAGTCTTTACGAAGCTAATTGGGCTTATTTTCACCAAGTATCGGAAAACATTGAATTTCAACGATAACTATTATTTTCAAAGTACGAGTGGTATAGACTTCATGTGCATGTGCATTCATTACATCCTTTCATGATCTAAGTAGATCACTATCATTCATATTAGGTTGCGGTTAGAGATCGAACCTCATTTCTGTGTATCCACTTTTGTCATCGTAACTATCGTACCAGGTGAGTCATAGCCCCACTTTTACTCTTTACACTTGTTTTAACTCTTTGGGGGAGATACATGCTCAACTACTTGTTTATACTTGTACAAATATTTAAAACATTTATACTTTATTACTTTTACACTTGATGACACTTATACTTGATTTTATACATACGTGATTGTGTTATACTTAACTGTGTTATACTTACTTGATACTTGAAACGTTTAAACTTTTATGCTTTGGGAAACGACACCCAGTAAACTTTTATACTTTGGGAAACGGCACCCAGTAATCTGTCAAAGGAGAGGTATTGATAGTACTCATGGGAAGATGCCCCCTACCCTTGTGTCTAGACTTGACCTTGGATGTCGTAGTACTATTTGGGGAGAGGCCCCCGCCTTTGTGTCTATGCTTGACCTTGGGTGAATATAATCCTGAGAAACTATATATTGTAGCAGTGGGTTGTAAACACACAGGTTACAAGGCTCTTATGGCGGGACTTGTAACTGAGTGGATTTACGATGCCTTTGCTGGGAAACCTTCATACATATGCATAAACTTTACTTGTTAAACAAACTCTATGAACTCACCAACCTCGTGTTGACACTTTAGCATGTATTTTCAGGTTTTAACCTATGGCACGCTACAGGAGGTTTTGGCAGGGCATGGCATGGTCATAGAAGACTCTGATTATTCATTTGGGGACCGTTTTAAACTATTTTAAGGGCCTATTTCCGCACTACTTTTAACAATGTAAATACAATATTTTTGACTTAACTATTTTATTCTAAATGATTGAAGTGAAAACCATTTTTGAACTTGTGTTGTAATACCAATTGAGTTACACCCCAGCTACACGTATGCTTCCGCTGGACCCGATTTTGGGGGTGTGACAGATTGGTATCAGAGCTCTGGCTATAGCGAACTAAGTGTTTTTAAAAACCTAGACTATAGCTACTTTTACGAAAAACTTAACCCTATGACCGTCACGTGCCTGCCTGCCAAGCTGAAGCCTCACTTGTGGTTTGTTGCTGACTTAGGTGATGAGATTTGTGTCTCATTATCTGGTTTATTATACTCACTTATTCTAGTTGATTTCTATCATTGTCTTTCATATAAGCATGTTCACGTATCATATATGTCCCCCTGTTATGTTTCTCCTTGCATAGTTTCATCCTTTGACCTCGAGTTTGGTCACCTGCCTTAGTCTTTCTGTACGTCTTGGTAGTATAACTGAGCTGAGTATTTCAAAATTCATGGAACCTCGGTGGAATATAGACTAGTCACCTATATTTAACCCGGGATAGTGGGACATAGGCTGACTACCTATATCCGACTCAGAAATGAATTTTGCAACACTGAGAATGGTTATAATAAAAATTCTGTCTGGTTTGAATCCTCTACTCAATTTCCAAATGTTTCATTTATGTGTGTGTATACCCTCATTGTCAAAACGCTTATACCTTTTATCACCTCGTAAACCGCCGCCTGAAAACACGTCAACTGGTCGTTTCATCTCATGAATCTTCACCTTTATAACACTTCTGAGACCAACGTTAACTGAACTTCGGGACGAAGTTCCCTTAAGGGGTAGAGACTGTCACAACTCGTAAATTCTGGTCTTTTCCCGAACTTTCACATTTACTATTCATCGGTTACTATTCATCGATCACTATTCATCATTTTACTATTCATCATTTTTGAGGTCAGTTTGATATTCTGAGAAGCGTTTTAAAATTTTACTATTCATAAAACACTATTCATCTCCGGAGAAAATTTGTCATTTATACGTGGGTTGCGTCATTTTTGTAAACGTACGATTATTAAACTAATAAACGTTATCTTATGAACTATTGTTTTGAATAATTGATCCGATACTCCCAACTATGGTCCTAACACATTTTTATACTCATAATAATAATATAAAAATTATATTATTAATTTACCCGGTGTTTTCAAATCAACTGTTACGTTTTCCGGTCGAAGCTTATAACTTCGTCGGTTTGCGATATTTCAACCCGATCATTATTTTAACACCCGATTCTCATCAGGAATATTATTTTATAACTTTTACAACTTCGTCGTATTTTATTTCACCTCGGTAACATTTATTTTTAGTTAACTCGGTACCCGATAACGCCTAATACACAAAAGAACTAAACTAATACATACACCTTGGGGACAAGCTCATTAATTTAGCCACCAACAAGCCTTCCTTGTTTCCTTCCACTTTTGGCCACCCCACCCCCCCTAGCCACCCTAAGCATTAATAACTTGGACCAACTTTTTGACCTAGTCCATGTATATATACTCCATTACACCATATCTCTTTCATTTACACCAAACAAAACTAGCAAAATACTCTCTTCTCTTTCTCTCTTTTGTGTGGATCGGCCAAGGATGAACCAACAAGAAGAAACCATTTATTTTTGGAGATCAAGTCTTATTCAAGCTTAGTTAGTGTTCCTTGTTGGGGTTTTGTGGTAAAACCCTAGGTTATTATACATTTTCTCATCCAATCATCAAGTAAGCTTCAAGATCACTTGTTGATCTTTCCATACTTTCATTTTTCTAGTTTCATGTTGTTTATTCAAGATCCATATGCATATGTTAATTTATACCACTCTATTTATACTTTTTATAACTTTGAAACTCTAGAAATGGATTATAGTTAGATCCTTGTTAGATCCACTTGATTTATGAGGTTTAGGAACCCATGACACCCTAAGAAGGTGTATGGTAGGAATAGACTAGTTTTGTGGTGATTGAAAGTGGTTTGGTTGGATTAGAAACTAGTTTGGAACATTAAAAATGGATTCTAAACATATATAAAAACCTGCTGTCCCTTTTTGGAAAACGTGGAAAGATCAGGGGCAAGGGTGTAACTTTTGACCAAAGATTTAGAAAATACTCTCCGATACGAAACTATAGCCGAAAACGGGGATAAAAACGAGTTAATAACGAAGGAGATACGCTAAAAACGAGTTTAACGACGAAAACTATTTTCTGAAAATCCTTTGCTGATGAACAGTTGTCACGACTGTTTCGAGGCGTAAAACTAAATCTAGCCATCCCGACTTATCAAAAATATGTTAGTATGTTGTCCCACGATTCCGGGAATATAAAGAACATAGAAAACGGGCTTATAACGACTAAGATGTACACGTTTGAAACTAGACGAACTATATATATTTTTGACAGCTTTTCTAATAGAGAATATTTTGCGCACTAAACAATATACTTACACCAAACGAACAATGGAGAACCGTCCTTCCTAGCCGTTGAGGCACGTACCATCAAAAGTTTATTAACCCATCAATGAGATGACATCTCAAGGTTTTCAAAACGCCAAGACCAAACACTAACACTTTATATATTATTACACGACTAGTCTTTACGAAGCTAATTGGGCTTATTTTCACCAAGTATCGGAAAACATTGAATTTCAACGATAACTATTATTTTCAAAGTACGAGTGGTATAGACTTCATGTGCATGTGCATTCATTACATCCTTTCATGATCTAAGTAGATCACTATCATTCATATTAGGTTGCGGTTAGAGATCGAACCTCATTTCTGTGTATCCACTTTTGTCATCGTAACTATCGTACCAGGTGAGTCATAGCCCCACTTTTACTCTTTACACTTGTTTTAACTCTTTGGGGGAGATACATGCTCAACTACTTGTTTATACTTGTACAAATATTTAAAACATTTATACTTTATTACTTTTATACTTGATGACACTTATACTTGATTTTATACATACGTGATTGTGTTATACTTAACTGTGTTATACTTACTTGATACTTGAAACGTTTAAACTTTTATGCTTTGGGAAACGACACCCAGTAAACTTTTATACTTTGGGAAACGGCACCCAGTAATCTGTCAAAGGAGAGGTATTGATAGTACTCATGGGAAGATGCCCCCTACCCTTGTGTCTAGACTTGACCTTGGATGTCGTAGTACTATTTGGGGAGAGGCCCCCGCCTTTGTGTCTATGCTTGACCTTGGGTGAATATAATCCTGAGAAACTATATATTGTAGCAGTGGGTTGTAAACACACAGGTTACAAGGCTCTTATGGCGGGACTTGTAACTGAGTGGATTTACGATGCCTTTGCTGGGAAACCTTCATACATATGCATAAACTTTACTTGTTAAACAAACTCTATGAACTCACCAACCTCGTGTTGACACTTTAGCATGTATTTTCAGGTTTTAACCTATGGCACGCTACAGGAGGTTTTGGCAGGGCATGGCATGGTCATAGAAGACTCTGATTATTCATTTGGGGACCGTTTTAAACTATTTTAAGGGCCTATTTCCGCACTACTTTTAACAATGTAAATACAATATTTTTGACTTAACTATTTTATTCTAAATGATTGAAGTGAAAACCATTTTTGAACTTGTGTTGTAATACCAATTGAGTTACACCCCAGCTACACGTATGCTTCCGCTGGACCCGATTTTGGGGGTGTGACATTCAATCACTCCATAAACATTATGTATTGGTTTGATGATTCTATCTCAACTATGTCTTTCATTATTATTGTTGATTGTCCTTCTTTGATTATGTTTTGTTAATTCACCTTGTGTCTACTTATGTTTATGTGAAACTTGTATATAATTGATTAGATCTTATTTATTCCTTGTTGATGTTTGTGTCTATCTTCATCAATTAGGGTGTGACACTTCGATAGATCTAATTGGTTTAGCTTATAATTCTTGTTTCCTATTGTCTCTTGTTTATTTGAATGAATTCGATGTTAGGCTTAAGAAAACTGGCAGACTTCCATAGGGTAACATGCTTGAACGTCTTAAGAAACATGAACCGATGTGTACTAGGTTTTTATGGTTGTATTTAATGCATGAGTGAATTCTAGTGATCCCATGTTAGGGGCTTCTTAGCCGGCTCGACATAGGAGTGAAGTAGGAGCTTATAGAATTGGGGAAGTGAGTACGCCACCCCATGAATGGTATTAAGGAATACAACTCGTCAATTAAAGCCAGGTGTGACAATTCAATAGGTAGAATTGGATAGGTAGCAAGGAGTAACATATCATAGGTAGACATGCTTCACTTATCTTGTTGAACCTTAGTTTATCTTTCTTGCACATTAGTTTAATTAGTAGATTTTGGGTTAGTTGATTAACAACTAATTCCGCCCCTCCTTCCAAAACCTGAGATTTTTACTTGCTTTTAATAAAATATAAAAACACAAAAAGAATCATCCTTCACCTTTAGACCTAGTTAGATTCATTTTCAATCCTAACGACACTATTCCTGAGTTGAACGATCAATCCCCCGGTACTTGTCACTATACTATACTACAACGATCAGGTACACTGCCTGGTGGGGGTTGTAAGCTTCTCGAGATCCCTCGAGAGGTAAAACCTGGTGCAATTCCCACGCATCAAGTTTTTGGAGCCGCAGCCCGGGGAATAGTTATTGTTTAGGTTGAAATTTATTTTGATTAGGTCTACTCATTAGATTCCTTTTTAGTGAGATTTTTATTTTCTTTTTATTAGCTTTCTCGTAGTCTATCTTTTCTTTGTGCATTTGTTTGTAGAAACCTTTCCATTGACTCTTCCGTTCACCATTATGGAGAATGCGAATCCACCATACTACCGACCACGAAACCCATTCACTCCTAATGACATCTTGATGTTCAACCAATATCGAGATGAACCTATCTATGATGCATGGACTCGTTTTAAAAATTTACTCCGAATAGTCCCTCATCATGGTTTCGATCTATGGTACCTAACTCAAATCTTTTACTATAGTGTCCACCCGTATGACCAAAGGTACATTGACGATTTTACCAACGGGGACCTTAGGGAATTAAATGCTGAAGAAGCATGGGATGCCATAGAAGATTGTGCCCAATATTATTGTAGAGTAGACAACCCAACAAACAACATCATAAATCAATCAATAACAAGTTTGAAGGAGCAAACAGGAAGTTTGTCTGAGGATGATTACTCAGGTATACCTGTGTGGATGTCACCTAAAATCATAGTACAAAACAAACATATAGGTAATCTAGGTACAATGGAGGATGAGGTGGACAATCCAAGCCCACAAAGTACCCCACAAGTCCTACCATCATTTGAGGCACATACACCGCCCGTGACTTACCCGGAAGAAGTAGAAGAAACTTTAGGAATTCCGATGGAGGTTGAACCCTTGGACCAGGCACCACTTGAGGATATAGGTTTGATTACTTGTAGTGATAACCTTACTCCTAGTTCTAGGGAATTTCCTAATGTTGATGAACCGGAACCTCAACCTTTACACAACTTTCCATCCTTAGATATACATCTAGGAGACAAAAGAGGAACCGACCCACCCATCAACCAATATTATCCGGGTAGTTTTAGGATGAAGGAAGCCATTCACTCACCCCCTTCACCTCACGTGGCATATTTCCACCCTAAGGGTGTGTATCGCTACTTCCACCCGCACTTGATCTTAAGTGTAGGGAAAACCTCCCCTATTTCCGTTAAATAAGGGTAGAGTCAGGCTCGTGACTCGAACAAAAACAAGCGCTTGTTGGGAGGCAACCCAACCCATGTTTTTTATTGTTTGATGTTTTTATTTTATTTGTTTGTTTGTGTCATATATGCTTAATCATAGTTGTTTAATTTTCATGTTTCGAATAATTTGTGAAAATGCTTTATTTTGTTTTTAACCTCGTCTTAATTGCATATAAAGGTATTTTACAAAAAGATAAGTGTAGGGAAATTTATATCTTGTTAAAAAGAACTAAATTCGAACATAAAAACTTCACAATTCATGATTAGCATATATTCTATCTTGTTTGTGTGTCAATAATTGTGGATATGTTTTATGAGTTCTTATTTGTAATTCATTTCACAAGTATCCTATCCTTTTGTTGCTTTGTCTTGTTTCTATTTCTAAGCCTGGAATTACATCTAGTTGTGATTTTTGTTCGGTTTGATGCTTTGGTTTTTGTGTTTGTTGATTACAGGACAAGAAGATGATTTATATTTCTGGAGGGAAGCTTTCAGCGCTCATCTTCTTGGAGGTAGATTTAACCATGTTGTCACGTTATACACGGTGAACGAATCAGGGGAGTATTAGTTTCTTTCATTCTTATTTATTTTTACTTTTACATCTTTTATCTAGAACATTGGGGACAATGTTCGGTTTAAGTGTAGGGAGGGTATATTAGAAACTATTACTCCAATTGGTTTTTGTTTTGTTTGATAGTGAATGTGTAATAAAACTGAGAAAAATATTTGTTAGGGCAATTTTAGCGCCAAATTTAAATTTTTTTGCAACATGTAGGAGTGAAACTTTAGTCTTAATAAGCGTCTCATGGATAGGAATTGTATGACTAGCACAAAAACCATACCACTCAAAAATTTCCACCCCAAATATGTGAGGTTCGCCCTTAGATCTTTAGGAAAAAGCATTCACTGTTGGTGCTTATGAGTGTACCGGTAGTATTTAGATTCTAGAACTTGTGATAGCGATGCATCCCAAGACCGCTAGTGAGACTACATTCGTGTAGTTAGGATTTACTACATGATAAGAGGCATTAGGATAACCCTTGTTCTACACCTGTAATATAATTACATTGACTTCATAGGTCAAGTAATTCTCCCACACCTTTGCGTTGTACTCATTTTTAGTGCACGATACCCCTAGTACACCCCTCCGAGCCTATCTTTTCGTTTCTAACTTTAAGCATTTTATTTAAAGGAAGAATTTGTTTACAATCCACCCCAAATGTGCAACCAAATCGCCTTAGCCTTCCCTGTATGCACTCATCTTTAGTGCATTATTGTTAATTGTTTAAACCCTTTGTTAGTTGTTTAATTGATTACATGGTTGCTAAGTCGAGTCATATCTTGTACATATTGTTTTGGGACAATTGGGACTCATGGGTAAAGTACTTGTGTTATGGAGTAATGGGGAAGAACATCATATATTACCCCCATATGTGCGTTAATATTTAAAAGTACTCCAAGTGTTTTGATTATCTTGATTCGAGTCATTAGAATAGTTGATTGTAAAGTATGTAAAAGCTCAAGTGTAGGGAGGAAGCGAGCTCCCTTTGATGTATTAATTTGGATGTTAGAGTAAAAGTGTATGCACCAAAAAAAAAAAAAAAAAAAAAGAAAAAGAAAAAAAAAAGAGAAAAACATACGGGCTACCATCCGTTTCTTTTATTTATGTTTAAGTCAAATAGTGTCTTGAAAAAAATCCAAAAAAGAGTCGTAGTTAGTTTAAGTTGAGTCGAGTCTTGGCTTAGTAACGCCTCATTGTACATGTAGTTAACTAAGACAATTGACTTGCCACCAGTAAAATATCCGTTTATCAAACAAAACCGTGTTTTCCATATCCCCTACACCTAACGTGTTTATCCTAGGTGCTTACGCCAAGTGGTGGAGGTTTGATCATTTCCCAAGCCTATGGTAATCTATTTGCTATGACAGGTAGAGAGTGATACTTCTCCATTTCCAATTATAACATATAAATTTACGACACCCGAGAGATGAGAGTATCCAAATACTTAATGTGAGGTGCTAGTGTATAATTTCCGTGCTTTTTTTGACTAAGGTGGAATGATCATTTGTTGTAATTACTTTTATATTAGTGTTAAATGACCCCTAACTTGTATTTTTATTGGTGGAAAAGCTCATTTGCTTGAGGACAAGCAAATCCAAAGTGTAGGGATATATGATAAGGCGAAAAATGAACCGTTTTTAGGGGGTTATTTAAGCCCAGAATTGAATTTATTTGATCAAATATTGCCCTAAATCGTTCCTTTTGTGATTTTAGGTACTTTTGGAGTGAATTCTGGAAAATGAAGCATTTTGGACGTTTTTGGAGCAAAAAAGTGAAGAAAACGGCAAAGTCTTAATTTTCCTTGCTGGGAACAGTACCTAACGGCGTCAAGAGCATTTTGATGACGCCGTCAAGAGTAAAAGTGGTGACGATCCAGAAGAAATGCGACGGCGTCACCCAAGGCCGTCACGTGTTAACTTGTCAAAACTTGCGCGCGGAGTAGCTGATATTGTTTTGGTCACAACTTTTGCATACGAACTCGAATTTAGGTGATTCAAAAGCCCACGCGAAGAGGACGAAGAGATCTAAAATTTGGTGAAAAAATGGTCATGATGCAATCATGTGTAACGGGCTGACGCCATCAAGATGGGCCGACAGAAAATTAGCCTATAAATATAACATCATAACTTCACTTTTTGTAAGCCCTAAACCCTAAGGACGATTCCTGGGTTTAGGTAGGTATTTTTCCAGAAACTTAGAGGGTTTCAATCACTCCATAAACATTATGTATTGGTTTGATGATTCTATCTCAACTATGTCTTTCACTATTATTGTTGATTGTCCTTCTTTAATTATGTTTTGTTAATTCACCTTATGTCTACTTATGTTTATGTGAAACTTGTATATAATTGATTAGATCTTATTGATTCCTTGTTGATGTTTGTGTCTATCTTCATCAATTAGGGTGTGACAGTTCGATAGATCTAATTGGTTTAGCTTATAATTCTTGTTTCCTATTGTCTCTTGTTTATTTGAATGAATTCGATGTTAGGCTTAAGAAAACTGGCAGACTTCTATAGGGTAACATGCTTGAACGTCTTAAGAAACATGAACCGATGTGTACTAGGTTTTTATGGTTGTGTTTAATGCATTAGTGAATTCTAGTGATCCCATGTTAGGAGCTTCTTAGCCGGCTCGACATAGGAGTGAAGTAGGAGCTTATAGAATTGGGGAAGTAAGTACGCCACCCCATGAATGGTATTAAGGAATACAACCCCTCAATTAAAGCAAGGTGTGACAATTCAATAGGTAGAATTCGATAGAGCAAGGAGTTACATATCATATGTAGACATGCTTCACTTATCTTGTAGAACTTTAGTTTATCTTTCTTGCACATTAGTTTAATTAGTAGATTTTGGGTTAGTTGATTAACAACTAATTCCGCCCCTCCTTCCAAAACCTGAGATTTTTACTTGCTTTTAATAAAATATAAAAACACAAAAAGAATCATCCTTCACCTTTAGACCTAGTTAGATTAATTTTCAATCCTAACGACACTATTCCTGAGTTGAACGATCAATCCCCTGGTACTTGTCACTATACTATACTGCAACGATCAGGTACACTGCCTGGTGGGGATTGTAAGCTTCTCGAGATCCCTCGAGAGGTAAAACCTAGTGCAATTCCCACGCATCAATTGCTTAAGTTTTAGGAAAAATTTTGGAATTTGGAAAACTCACGTGCTCGTAAAATGCACTCTTTCTCGAATCTGAGGCTCCACGGATACGGCGGAACCCACTTTTTGGTTCCGTCCGTTATCCAACTTGGTTCCTCCAAGTTTTCTGCTGACAGAAACGGCAGAACCCAAATTTGGGTTCCGGCCTTGTTGTCGATTGGTTCCTCCAGCACTTCAGCAAAATTTGATCTTTGAATTTTCTGAATTTTTCTAGCAATCCTTAGGATCCAAACTTACTTCCTACATGCTAGTTAGTATTTATCAGTAATTCTAGAGCTATCTAATCACACATTAACCAATAGCATCATCATTCCCGCCAAAATTTCAAATTCGCCTTAACTAACCCAAGGAACCTTTCTAATACAAGGAAGGAACCATTCCTTTGGTTCCTCCAAATCCGTGGAACAACCTGACAACATGTATCCACCATGATCACATAGCATTTACTTCCCCACTTAGTCTTTCACTCCATCCAACTCCATTGGATTGACTTCCAATGATTTGACAACTTCTTGGAACTCTTCCATATGATTAGAAACCTCCAACATTGTATGGATCAACATCAAATCCAAACACCAATTTCCGTATCATGCTCTTCCTATAAATTGATCAACAATGCACACATCCAATTCACACCATCACCTTCACTTCTCTTATCTTATACTTCAAATTCTACCAAAGTCTTGCAATGACAAAATCCACCACCTCATCCAAATCATCAAGACCTATTAGGAGAACCGCTAGAATAAGCGTCAAACCTTGTTGTTTCAACAAAACCATCCAAGTTAGCTCATCATCATCTAGTGATTCATCTCTCAATATTTCATCGACCATCAATGATAACAACTTCTTAAACCTTGCTACTCCAACACCATCTCCAAACCCTTGCATTGCTAACAAAGTCACCACTCCTCCACCAACCATAACTCCAAGTGATCCAACACCACCTTCGGCACCAAGTCAACCTTCAAAACTCCATCACCTCAATCACCAAAAATGACACCTATAGAACTCTTCAAGACACCACCAACATCACCACATCCATTTATGGAAACTTTGGATGGCCTTCCACCAAGATCATCAAATCCACCACCATTGCCACTTTTTGATACTATGGAACAAATAGAAACTCAACAACAACCTCGGTCTCAACCAAGTAACCCATTGGAGGAAAAACCGCATCAACCATCGCTAATAGAGCGTTTGGTTTACAAGCATGCTAGATCTTCCATCTTTCCACATGATCAAGATCATCCTCATCAACAACCATTGTTGTTCCATCCCATTTACAATGACATCCACGGTCCTCTTTATGGAGAACCAAGCTTTCGTCATCATGATCAATGATGAGTGTGTAAATACTCATCATTTTTATCGTATCTGAACTGCCAAAACATCCAAAAACACTCAGAAATGCATCAAAATACAGAAATTATCCCAAAACTGTGTTTTATATGTTTTAAATGCAAAATGTTTAAAAACAAATGAAAAACGAACAAAGTTTGGATAATTGGCAGTTTCATTCTCTCAAGTTTCATAAATTGACAAAACTACTCCCTGAAGTTTTAAAATAAAAGAAAAGTCAACCCAAGGTTTTCAAAAGTAAAAAATTATCAAATTTAGTCCTTGGGTGAAAAGTTTGAGAAAATTACACTTTTGGTCCCCAAGTTTCAAAAATGGCAAAACAAGTCATCGGGAATTTAAAAATTGAAATTTATCAAATATTTCCCTTGTACTATTAAAACTTGGCAAGTTTAGTCCTTTTGATAAACTTTGGGAAAATTACATTTCTGGACCTCACAAAATCAGAAATTACAAATTTGGTCCTTGGGCTTAACAAAATTACAAACCAAACGGACCTTGTGTTATAATATCACTCCTTTTAATCCAAACACAAACCCCAAACCCAACCATTTACCAGCCCACCAATTTACTGGCCCAACTCCTACTCCAAGCCCATCCACCTTTTTAATATTACCCCCCGGTCAACCCTGGCCTTTGACCCTCCACCTCACCTTCTTCCACCTCACCCTCCATAGCCTGCTACCATAGCCTGCCACCACCATCATCACTCCACCCCTGCTATCTCACTGTCACACTCCACCCCCTCCTACTCACCTCAAAACAACAACAAAACAACAAAATTACCCCCTGCCAAGTTATCATACCCAAGTGGTCAAATCCACTTTCCCACCAAAAATCCAAAGCTACGGCCAAGATGTTATTATCCTAATTCAAGGGTCCAGATGAAGTGGGAATGCTGGAGGAACCCTTTTGGAAGATTATAAATTAAGAAAGAAGGCCAGAAGACAAGAGTTAGTTAATTTTAGTAGTAATAGTGCAGTTTTAATTTTTCATGTCGTTTTAATTAGTTCTTCATGTTCCAGTGTAATCCCTAGTTAATAAACATTGTACTTAGTCTTTCAAGTGTATTTTAAATCTAATTCAAGAATCAATTTCAGTTTTTAAGTTCCAAGTCAGTTTATGCCATTTTTATGTGAAAATCTCAATTTCACTTTTAAGTATTAAAAGTTGTTATTTCTTGATCCATTAAGCTTATGTAGGTTCAATTATTAGTATTTACAGGTTTACAAAGCAATTAAATCAGTGTTAGTTTAAAATCTCAAAAATACCAAAAATAGGAGAAAAATATTGAAAAAATCAAAAATAGATAAAAAAAAAAAAAAGAAAAAAAAAAAAAGAAAAAAAAAAAGGAGAAGAAGCATTGGAGCATGGTTGGTACTGGATGGCCATGGTAATAGAACCTCATGGGAGGTATTAGGACAGTGGAATAGCCTGGTTACTAGTTCCTCAGTTGGACACAAATTGTGAGCTTTTTCTCATTTTTCTTGCATTTAACTGTAGCATAGGTTAATTAGCTTGATTCTAGTGTTTCTTTCTTTTATTTTATTTTTTTTTATTTTTTTTTATTTACTGTCCTTTACATGATTGATGTTGAATGAGATCATGTATGTTCAATGATTTAACTAGTTTCTCAACATTGCTCATTAATGTGAAAAATGCATATTTTTGGTCAAAAGGTATTTGATGTTAATGTTGATGTTTTTGGTAGCTCAAATGGTTTATAATAGCATATTAAGCAGTTGTGATTCAGAGTTATGGAATAGATCAGTGAAGTGCTTTTGAAATCACATTTTCAGTTTGCATTAAGGAGTGTTTGGATTTGTGGATTTGACTGTGCTTTGGTAGTCTCTTGTGGTTAAAAGCTATTGGTATATCATTGTTAGTAATAATGTAGTGTAATTTTGATATAAAGTTAGTGGTCATAGGTTCAAAAGTCAGATTCACCCATCAATCCTTCATTATAACTGACTGTGTAGGATTTGGGAAGGCATAGCATGTCACTAGTTTCATAATCAATTAATCTAGCCTACTTTAGTTTCATTTTAGTTTAATATAACTTAATCATTCATATATGATCATTACAATCTCACAAAAGTCAGCAAGTTCATCATTTCTCAAAAGTCAAAATTACCCATTTTGCAAAAATCTCAAAAATTGCATGAATTGTTTAGATTTTAGTGTTAGGAGTGAGGGCTTGAAACTTTCACAATTGATAACCCCCAGTTGAACTTTAGAGTCCCATCTTTGGCTTATTTTTGCCAATTTTTCTATGGGCCCCACTTTAGCCCAAACAGACCTGCAGGGGAAGCACCTCCCCTGCTCAAGCTTATCAGGTCCAATAACCCAACTTCTCAGGCTCTTTCTAAGCTTCTCTGTGGGTCCCACAAATGGATCCTTGGTTTTTTTGGGAAGGTCAGTAGATGAACTTGTAGGATCAAGGCTCAAATTGGACTCCATAACTTATTTGATAAGCCAAATCAAGGCCTGCATTTCCCACTTAGCCTGTTGTGTTCTAAGTTTGGTTTGGATATGCTCAGTTTTTCTTTTTAGCTTTTCCATTAAGCCTTTCTCTCTACTTTAGCTTATTTTGTATTTATAAAAGTGGCTTTTAGCTTAATCCTTCCTAAATGTCTCCTGTGTAGCTTTTTAAATAGCTTTTCATGATTAGAATCCAAGTTAAGCCTTATAAATCTTACTGTGGTAAAATTAAGCTCTTAACAGAGCTTATTTTGTAGTTTCAAAAAGTTAGCTTTTTATAAAAGTTTGTATTTTTAATGTTTAAGTAGTTTAGTAAAAAGAAAAACAAAGAAAAAAATAATTTGGAAAAAGTGGGGTTAATGGGATTCGAACCTGGGACATGGCCAACATCACAGACATACACACCACACTCTGCTACCAACATGCCATTGGGTCTTTTTCGTTATATCCATGCAAGGTTTGTTATTTAAATACTAGTTGTCCAGTTTTTCTTATTAGATCTTAATCAGCTTATTTTCTGCTTATTTTGTACTAGACCCCCACCTTTTATAACTTGTAATATTTACCAAAAAAGTTTCAGAATTTTAGAAATTAGTTTAGTATTTATTATAATTAAAATAGTTTAATTAGGTATTAAATAAATAATAAGTAATTAATTACAGAAATAGCTTATTTATAAGTATTTAGGAATTTTTATATTTTTATGAACTTTCTGTCACTTTAATGTAGTTACAGAAAAAGTTTTATAATTTTAACTTTCCATTTAGTATTTAGTATAATTAAATTAGTTTAAATAGTTTAATTAAGTTTAAATAGTTTTTAATTAATAAAAATTAAATAAAAAGTCTAAAAAAAATATATATTTTCTTTTTCCATTAATTTTCTTTTATCATTAGGATTATAAAAATTTAATTTTCATATTCGTAGGATTTTATTTGCTCCCGTTTCACTTTTTATTTTGCGCGTAGACGTTATTTTTAATGTAAACGCGCGTTTTTAATTTTAAATACGTTCTAGGGTAATGTAACTTCACGTTTTAGTTATTTTAGGTTAATTAATTTGTTTTCATTTAGATCTCCTTAGCGTAATCATTCAAATCACCCTTTTACCCATTTCCGTCCAAATTCACCCGATCACAAGCCCGTTTTTATACAATCACACCTCGTCGGGACATAACCACCCGGGGAAACCCCATATTTCCACGGAGCATTGAGCCTAAGGAGTTTGACTATATTGACCACATCCGTGATTGACTTTAGTTGACTCCTTTTGCCTCAATCAATCAACAACAACAACCACCTCATGACTTCTCCAACCGGTTTGAATCCATATTTCCTACTTATGAGGAAATTGAAGCTTCCTTATGACCAAATCTCCAAACACTCATGAAGAACTCAACACTCGCTTGGAAAGCTTCTATGCTTTCAAGCACATGATTGATTCTCATCTCACCCAAGCCATGTATTTCCAAACCGCAATGTACTCATCTATTGTAGGAAACCGACACACCTCTCAACCATCCACCTTTGCTCCCGCAACAACAAATGTTTCAACCACCACCAACGATCCACCAACTCCAAACCAAGTTCCACAACCACCACCTCCTCGCCATGATTGCACCATGTGCGAAAGAACCGCTCACCTAAGTGAGGGGTGTAAAATCTTGGTACTTCAACTTCAAGATGAAATGAGGTTTATCCTTAACCACATCTTGGAGCGTCTTAACGCCATCTCTCACTTGCCTCAAGTCTAGAGCGTTCTTAGGATCAAATAATGGTAGAATCTCACTTAGGACCCTTCTCCAATAATAGACTTTTTCTCAAGTCTTTAGGTTTGACTATTTATAGTCAAAGTTTAAATTTTACTTGAAATAAAATGGTTCTACTTATATATATTGTGTTGGTCATTCTCTTTTGGTTGTTTGTTACTAAATAGTTGTTGAGTGATGAATGTTTATTCTCTTATACTTGGTATTATGTTCTCATCCTTATCTCTACAACAAACTAACCTTTTCTTGTAGGAGTAAAATCCATGTATCCTCTCTTGGCACTCCATTTAGGGGGAGTATTGTCCAAGGGGGAGCATTTGGCTTGAAACATTTCCGCCTCGCTACTCTTCTTTTTGTTTCGACAAAAAGGGGGAGATAGGATATATTTTACCAAATTAACTTTTAATACATCATCTAAAATGACATACTCAAAAGTTGAAATAATCATATGAAATGTAAGTTTTCAAAAGGCTCAAAATCTATAATTATCCATTTGAGTAAAAATAAAATGTATGTTTTGTCGTCAACAAAAAGGGGGAGATTGTTAATACAAATATCGCCTAAAAACGTTATTTATATTTTACGATCTTTCTTAGTCTATACTACATATAAAGAAAAAATGGTCAATCTTGAAAAAATGGTCAATCTTGAAAAGTGGAAATCTTGAAATTTTTTATTAAAGGAAATTATGAAATAAATTAATACTCTTATTAAAACACCTCATTACTTAAAAATACAATGATTTATTCACATTGTACAACCAATTAAAAAACATATCTACCAAATTAAATAAAACCAATTAATACAAATCACAAACCGGGTTAACCCGGGACGCTTCAAACCAGACGGGTTGAACCGGTTTAATTTGACCCGTTTTCGACCCAACATAGCAAGTTGACCCGGTTTAAATCGACCAATTTTTCGACCAGAACGGTTCACCCGGTTGAACCACCGGGTCGAACCGGGTTTCAAGACATTATGTTTAATTCCGAAATATTCAAACTTTTATTATTTTTCATTTATAACCTATAAACTTTTTTGGATGAATAAACTATTTGTCGCTATAAAGAATGTATGGTCAAATCTTGAAAAGTGAAATCTTGAAAGTCAAAGGTGAGAGAAATGCATAATATAATTAATACTCTTATTAAAACATCTCATAACTTTAAAGTACAATAATTTATTCACATTATACAACCAATTAAAGGCATATATATCAAATTAAAAACAACCAATTAAAACACCCCTTACTAAAAAGTACAATAAAATTTCACAATGTACAATTTAAACAAGATACAACATAATCTAAATATAAAATAATTAACACACTAACTAATGTTATTTTACACATTATACAAATTGATAAAAACACACAAAGCTTCAGACAAGCTAACAAGTTGATGGTACATATAGTTTTGAAAACTGGACCGGACCAACGGGTTCAACCGAGAACCGGTGTCGCTACCGGTTCATCTAACTAATAAAAGGCATACGAAAACATATATTTCAAAATGAAACTATTAATACACATCGAAAACCGGGTTGACCTGAGACGCTTCAAACCCGGCGGGTTGACCCGGTGTAATTTGACCCATTTTCGACCAAACCCGTCGGGTTCACTCGATTTAAGACCCATTTTTCGTCCAGAATGGGTCGAACCGGGTTTCAAAACATTATGTTTAATCTCTAAATCTTCAAACTTTTATTAGTTTTCGTTTATAACCCATAAACTTTTTTTATCACTAAACGATCTGTCGCTATAAAATCCCGTTGCTATGCACGAGTACTCGTCTAGTTTTGTTAACTACAAAAGATAAAGTTTATTTTTGGCAAATCATAAATATAGTTTAAAAGTATTTTACTTAACTTCACTCAAACTACATTTACATGTTTTCACAAAGTAATTTCTAAGTAAGTATACTTTAGTTTTAGTACATGTGTTGAAAATGTCACTTATGTATATTTAGCAAGTTTACTAAATATTTGTCATATTTGAACATAAGTAAGCAAACCCTTTTTAATAAAACATTCACTTGCTAAACATCTCAAACAAACATATTTTGATTCTATACATAAACTATTTTTACAAGTATACTTTCTTTTTTAGGAATATCTAAAATTAGAAATAAAATGTTAGTTACATCATTCCTTGCATCACACATGTCCCTTCAAGGAAACATGTGTGTAAGAAACATGTTGTATTATGTATATATTCACACTCAAGATCTCAAAGTTGACTTTGTGAGATATTGAGAATATTGTGTTAGATTGTGAAATACTTTATGCAGGATTCTGTCAGACTTGCTAGCGGAACCCTCGGATATAACGGATGGAACCAAAGGATGGGTTCCGCCATATCCATGGGTTGGCCTATTTGTTGGCCTATAAATAGCAACTCACTTCTTGAGTTTTGGTTATCACTCTCCATCATATTTCACTACATATACTGAATTTCTAACTCAGTAAACTTTCATATTTAGGAGTCTTTCTTTGTAGTAAGAAGATCATGAACTTACAAGCTTCAACACAACGTTTCAAGACTTGTCTAGCATAGCATTAGTGTAAACTAGTAAAATTTATACTTCATTGTATTGTATCCATTTGTAGTGATCGGTTAGTATTTTAGTCCTCAAAATACTTAGAGTATCGGGAGTTGTTGTACCCTTGTAAAAGAACTATCAGGAGTGGTTGTACCCTTGTGAAAGAACTCGACATCTAGCTTAGTGTCGGAAATAGTGTGTAAGCAACGTGTAAGGTTTTCTCCGCCGGATAAAGGAGCTTGTTGACTAGTACAAGAAAACTGTCGAGTTGGATACTCGGGGCGTGGAGTAGGGCAAGGAAAAAGAGTCCTTGTAGCCGAACCACGATAAACAATCGTGTTATGGTTTGATCGTTTCTTACTTTTATTCTTGCATATAATTTATTGTTTAATACGTCTTAATTGGTAATTACACGTAAAAGTATTAGAAGAAAATCAAGTTTAAAACCGGTAAACTATTCAACCCCCATTCTAGTTTTCCATAGTCTGATTATATCTTACGCTTGTCTTCTCTTTAACATGCTAGGCTATGTTTTCTTTGTAATTGCTTAGATGTAATGAAACTTAGATATTGATTATGGTTTGGTTGTTTGTTTATAATTGTTGTGGATGAATGAATTCGATGTTAGGCGTAAGAAAACTGGCAGACTTCCAATTGGTAACTTGCTTGAACGTCTTAAGAAACATGATCGGAGGTGTACTACGATATATTGGTTGTATTTAATGCGTAGATAACTACTAATGAGGCCATGTTATGAGCTAGTAGTCGGCTCGACTTAGGAAGAGGTAGAAGCTTATAAAGTTAGGGAAGATCGTACACGGCCCTAAAAATGGTATTAAGGAATATAACCCGTCATCCATGCAATTGTAACAAACTAATTGATGCGTGGGAATCGCAACAGGCTTTACAACTCGAGGGATCTCGAGAAGCTTACAACCCCCACCAGGCAGTGTACCTGATCGTTGTAGTATAGTATAGTGACAAGTACCGGGGGATTGATCGTTCAGCTTAGGAATAGTGTCGCTAGGATTAGAAAACCTAATTACTAGTTCTAGAGGTGAGGGATGATTATTTTTGTATTTTTATATTTTTATGAAAGCAAGTAAAATCTCGGGTTTTGGAAGAGTGGGCGGAATTAGTTGCTATTTAACTAACCCAAAACTAATATATAATCAAAATAAAATACTGAAAATGAAATTAAACTAATTATTACAAAGGTTGTGAGCAGTAATTGGAGAAATTGTGTTTACTTAGACTTCACTACTCCCTAGATATCTTTTACACGTTAATTACTTGTTATAATTGTATGGATGACGGATTGTATTCCTTAATACCATTCATGGGGTGGCATACATAACTCCCCAATTCTATGAGCTCTTATCTCCTCCTACACCATGACCCATCACAACTATAGGGATTGTAAATAGTGGCCCATGCGTTAAATACAACTAATAAAGACCTAGTACGCCTCGGTTCATGTTTCTTAAGACGTTCAAGCATGTTACCATTTGGAGATCTGCCAGTTTTCTTAAGCCTAACATATAAAATCATTCATCCAAGACAAGAATAAACAAGTAATCAACACATAATCAACATCTAGGTTTCAGTAGATCTAAGCAAACACAAAAGAGATCTAGCCTAGCATAATGGAATTGAGACAAGAACAAGATATAGACAACCAACACATAGACATATTGATTGAATTAGAAGAACACTTATCTCAATTACAATGCAAGGTATCAAGGGTTTGGAACCCTTGAAAAACCTGTAAAAGATGCACAAAATTCATCTTTAGGGTTTCACCAAAACTTCTCTTCTTTTTAATGTAAAAACTAGAAAACTATATATAGGAAAACTGGGCTGACGGCGTCAAGACAACCATGTGACGCCGTCACCTCGCCGCCAAATACTTCCTCGGACGGCCTTGATCTACTTATGACGGCCTGTGTGACGCCGTCACCAACCACGGTATTTTATTCTTGGCACTTTGACGCCGTCATCAACTACGGTATTTTATTCTTGATGTCTGACGCCGTCAGGGTATAACTCTTGACGCCGTCACCTAGTGTTTCCAGCATGGAAAATTGATACTTTGCCGTTTTCTTCACTTTTATGCTCCAAAAACGTCTAAAATGGCTTCTTTTCCAGAATTCACTCTCCAAGTACCTAAAATCACAAAAGGAACGATTTAGGGCAATATTTGATCAAATAAAGTCGGATTTGGGCTTAAATGACCCCCTAAAAACGGATCATTTTTCGCCTCATCACTAATCAACCTGTGAAAGATAGCTAGGGAGTAGTGAAATCTAAGTAAACACATTTTCTCTCATTATTGTTTCCACCACAATTAGTTTAAGTTTAGTTTATTTTATTTTGATTGCATCCTTAGTTATTTGGGTTAGTTGATTAGCAACTAATTCCGCCCACTCCTTCCAAAACCGAGATTTTTGCTTGATTTCCTTTAAAATATAAAAATACAAAAAGGATCATCCCTCATCTCTAGACCTAGTTTTAGTAAGTTTTAACCCTAGCGAACACTATTCTTTGAGTTGAACGATCAATCCCCCGGTACTTGTCATTATACTATACTACAACGAACAGGTACACTGCCTGGTGAGGATTGCAAGCTTCTCAAGATCCCTTGAGAGGTAAAATCTTTTGCGAGGGTGCAATCCCACGCATCAAGGTTTTGGCGCCGCAGCCCAGGGAATAGTTATTGTCTAGGTTAAGATTTATTTTTATTAGGTCTACTTGCTAGATTCCTTTCTAGTAAGATTTTTATTTTATTTGTATAGGTTTCTTTAGTCTATCTTTTCTTTGTTTGTTTGTTCGTATAATCCTCATTAATTATTCCGTTGGCCACTATCGAAAACGCGAATCCACCCCTTTCACCTATTGAGGTTGCTTTGTTGCGTGAACAGATTGAGAATGAGATTAGGGAACTTAGAGAACTCAATAGATTGGTTGATATTGAGATTGACTATGCGCTTAATGACTTAGCAATAGCCATGGACTTAGATAAGGAACTTGAACCCAATAACTTGGCAATTATAGAAGATGTTAAGGAAGAAGAAGAGGAGGGTTTAGATGATGATTATTTTAATTTATATCCCACTAAGGAGGAAATCGCTTATTATAACAATCTCATTGATAACCCTAGGCCTCCCTTTCTTAAGATTGACCCTAAGATTAAAAGAGGTGACCCTAAGAATGTGAAGATACCACGTATGATTGGGTATAAATGCATTTATCAAGCCTACATCGATTTTGAATCCCCACTCAACATTATGTCTTCAAGTGTCTATAACGAGTTAGTAAAAACAAGACTCGAACCTAGGATAGATCCCAAATACCCCGGTGGAGTTTGTAACTTTGTCGGGAGAGTTAAAGGTCTACATGTCTTTGTTGGGAACTTTACTTATCTCGTGGACTTTATGGTTGTTGAAGACTTGTCCAATATTATAGATTTTCGCTTATCCCATGTGGTATTAGGTAAGTCATTTGTTGAGGAGTCAAAGTTAAAACACGATCAAATAGAGGGAACGGTCCAATTTTCCAATGGAATCGATTGGATCACCTATAGAATGCCTAATAAAATAAAGGAGTTTCATTATGTGCCTCAACTTGATATGGATAACATTAGTGCAATCGAGGACATTAACGAAGAAGATAAGAGTAAAAGAATGAATTTTGTTTGAGAGAAAAGGAGCCTTTACTATAAGAATTGTTTAGCCATTGGACCTAAGTATAAAGTTGACAAAGAAGTAGTTCAAAGGTTAAGAGAATCGATTGAAAAGTGGGAAAGGAAAACGTAGCCCATGACTTTGAGTCTAGCTACAAGACTGGTAAATAAAGAAAAGCGCTTCTTGGGAGGCAACTCATGTTTTATTTGTTTTATTTGTTTGATTGTTTGTTTGTTTAATTTTATTTGTTTCCGTATGCATGCTTGATTTTTATTGTTTGTGGATCATGATTCATAATAAATTGTGAAAATGCTTTACCTTGTTGTTTGTCTTAACTTCATAAAAAGGTATTTCGCAAAAGATAAGTGTAAGGGAAATCTAAATTTGTTTATAAGAACGGGAATCGGACATGAACCACAACAATATTAAGTGAACATGTATATTAGTATTTGTTTGAGTCAAATGCTTGTATCGAGTTGTAATGATGTTTTGCAGGATTTTCCAGGAATTAAGGCATAAGTTTTTCCAGAAATTTTCCGGAAACTTAATATGAGATTTCTTTCAGAACACTCTGACGACATCAGGATTAACGCCTGACGGCGTCAGGTGTAAAATTCTAGAAATTTTGCAAGTTTTGTTTCTCTAACGGAGTCTTAAAGTTTCTGTTAATTCTTTAGTTTTATAAATTCCAGGAAATCTGCAAACATTCATTCCACAAGCATTATATCCTAATCTATATATATATTGCCGCCGATTTTACGCGAGGTTGCCATGATTGTTTTCTCAGGTTTAACAGGTTATATTGGACAAGAAGATGATTTATATTTCTGGAGGGAAGCTTTCAACGTTCATTTTCTTGGAGGAGGATTTAACCTTGTTACCCATTTATCCACGCCGAACGAATTAGGGGAGTATTTGTTTTCATTCCTTTACCTTCATTACTTTGACATCTTTTTATTGAACATTTGGGACAATGTTCAGCCTAAGTGTAAGGGGAGGGTAAATGATGATACCTTAGAGAATACAATTGCACTTGAGTTTGTTTGTTTAATAGTAGGTGTGTAATAAAACTAAGAGAAATACTTGTTAGGGCAATTTTAGCGCAAAATTTAATTTTTTTTTACAACATTTAGGAGTTAAGCTTTAGCCTTAATAAACGTCTCATGGATAGGAGTTGTATAACTAGCACAAAAACCGTACCACTCAAAAAAAATTTCCACCCAAATATGTGAGGTTCGCTTTTAGATTTGTTAGGAAAAGCATTAATTATTAGTGTTTATGAGTGTACCGGTAGTACTTAGATTCTAGAACTTGCGTTAGTGATGCATCCCAAGACCGCTAGTGAGACTACATTCGTTTAGTTAGGATTTACTACATGATAAGAGGCATTAGGATCACCCTTGTGTTAAACCCGTATCATAATTACTTGACCAATAAATTCATAATTACTTGACTAACAAAGTCAATTAATTTTTCCCATACCTTTGCGTTGTACTCATTTTTAGTACATGATACCCCTAATACATCCCTCCGAGCCTATCTTTTTCGTTTCTAACTTTAAACATTTTACTTAAAGGAATAATTTGTTTACAATCCACCCCAAATGTGCAACCAAATCGCCGTAGCCTTCCGTGTATGCACTCATCTTTAGTGCATTATTGTTACATGTTTAAACCCTTAGTTAATTGTCTAATTGATTACATCGTTGCTAAGTCGAGCATATCTTGTACATATTGTTTTAGGACGATTGGGACTCATGGGTAAAGTACTATTGTTATGGAGTAATGGGGAAGAACATAATATATTACCCCCATATGTGTGTTAATCTTAAAAAGTAGTCCAAGTGTTTTGATTATCTTAATTCGAGTCATTAGAATAGTTGATTGTAAAGTATGTAAAAGTTCAAGTGTAAGGGGAATGCAAATTCCCTATGATGTATTATTTTGGATGGTAGGGCAAGAGTGTATGCAAAAAAAAAAAAAAAAAAAAAAAAAAAAAAAAGAAAAGAAAAGAAAAAAAAAATACGGACTACAATCCCGTTTCCTTTTATGTTTATGTTTTGATTAGTTTATGATTAGCTTAAGTCGAGTTGAGTCTTGGCTTAGCAACGCCACATTGTACATGTAATTAACCAAGATGATTTACTCGCCACCAGTAAATATTGCCTTTATCCAACAAAACCGTGTTTACCATATCCCTACACCTCACGTTATAACCCTTTAAAAGACATCTTTGATAATTTATCCTAGGTGCTTACGCCAAGTGGTGGAGGTTTGATCCTTTCCCAAGCCTATGGTAATCTATTTTCTATGACAGGTAGTGAGAGATATTTTCTATTTCCATATTGTGATATATACTTTATTACACCCGAGAGATGTGAGTATCTAAACACTATTTGTAAGGTGCTAGTGTATAATTTCCGTGCTTGTTTTTGGTTGAAGTGGAACGATTATTTGTTGTAATTACTTTTATATTGGTGTTAAATGAACCCTAACTTGTATTTTGATTAGAATAAAAGCGCATTTGCTTGAGGACAAGCAAATCTCAAGTGTAAGGGTATTTGATGAAGCAAAAAGTGTACCGCTTTTGGGGGGTCATTTAAGGTCAAAGTCGAGATTATTTGATCAAATATTGCCCTAAATCGTTCCTTTTATCATTTTAGGTACTTTTGAGAGGAATTTTACAAAGGAAAGCATTTTGGACTTTTTTGGAGCGAAAAAGTGAAGAAAACGACAAAGTCTCAAAATCATGCTAGAAATTGCACTTGACGGCGTCACATCTTGCTAGTGACGGCGTCATGACTTGACAAAGGGTGGATAAATCAATTACACATGACGCGCCAGAATGTTTTCTGAAGGGATCGTGACGGCATCATGTATTAAGTTGTCAAGGCCATCATGAGTTAATCCAAAGAGTGACAGCCCAGAGTCCATAAAGAGTGACGGCGTCAGAAGTGGATCTAGGCAATACGAGTTTATTTTGGCGGCGAGTTGACGGCGTCACACCTATCTCTTGACGCCGTCATGATACAAAATCTATATATAGTTTTCTAGTTTTCATTCATTGTGTGCAACTTTGAAGGGAGAAAACCCTAGACGAATTTTACATCTTTTTTAAGGGTTTCAACCCTTTACTTCTTCCATGCTTAATTGAAATAAGTCTTTTATTAAATCATTCAATATGTCTATGTGTTGTTTGATTATATCTTACGCTTGTCTTCTCTTTAACACGCTAGGCTAGGTTTTCTTTGTGTTTGCTTAGATGTAATGAAACTTAGATATTGATTATGGGTTGGTTGTTTGTTTATAATTATTTTGGATGAATGAATTCGATGTTAGGTTTAAGAAAACTGGCAGACTTCCAATTGGTAACTTACTTGAACGTCTTAAGAAACATTATCGGAGGTGTACTACGATATATTGGTTGTATTTAATTCGTAGGTAACTACTAATGAGGCCATGTTAGGAGCTAGTAGTCGGCTCGACATAGGAAGAGGTAGAAGCTTATAGAGTTAGGGAAGATCGTACACGGCCCTACGAATGGTATTAAGGAATATAACCTGTCATCCATGCAATTGTAACAAACTAATCAACCTGTAAAAGATAGCTAGGGAGTAGTGAAATCTAAGTAAACACATTTTCTCTCAATATTGTTTCCACCACAATTAGTTTAAGTTTAATTTATTTTATTTTGATTGCATCCTTAGTTAGTTGGGTTAGTTGATTAGCAAATAATTCCGCCCACTCCTTTCAAAACCGAGATTTTACTTGCTTTCCTTTAAAATATAAAAATATAAAAAGAATCATCCCTCATCTCTAGACCTAGTTTTAATGAGTTTTAACCCTGGCGAACACTATTCTTTGAGTTAAACGATTAATCCCTCGGAACTTGTCACTATACTATACTACAACGAACAGGTACACTGCCTGGTGGGGATTGCAAGCTTCTCAAGATCCCTTGAGAGGTAAAACCTTTTGCGAGGGCGCAATTCCACGCATCAGTATGTTGTTTTTGTTTAGGGTTTCGATGCAATCAATAATATATTAGGCTTTGATTAATTTCAATTCAATAAAAATGATAATTTTCTTTTTTGATTATGCAGGTTAAATGCAATCACCGCATCTAAACATTTGTAAGTATCAATTTATATTCTTTTCTTTAGCTTGTTGTGTTAATTTGTTATTTTTGAATTTTTCATTCATTATGAATATGCGTGTGGTTAGATATAGTAGATCTTAAGATTGGCATCATTTTTTTGTGATATATGTTTGTACAAGAATTTGAAGATCAAATGTTTGTAAATGAATTAAAGAAGACAACGTGTTTGATGAAATGTTGATAGCCATTCTACAATGCTTTTACTTTCCTGTACCAAGGTATGTTCTTTTTTACCATTGTCACAATTCGTATTGTAGGTTTCGTTGCCACACAAATGACTTCAACACAACCTGCTACTAATTTTGTTGATTCACAATTAGAGGTTTGATTAGACTTAAACATACTAATTGTTTGTAATTAATAACTGAATGTTTTTGTGGACATTCACATAGATCAGTACGGGTGGAGGAGCAGATAGAGTTGCTTCAATCAAAGCTTAAGAGTTAAGACATACATCTAACTTGACCTTGAAACTCTGATTTAGTGTTTATGTGATTTAGCGGCTATTATCCTATGACATACATCTAACTTGACCTTGAAACTTTGTTACATTAGAATATTGAAGCCAAGGAAAATGAAATGGGTGCAAGTCTCTTTTGCAGGCTTTCAAAAGCACATCCTCATGCAATTTCAGCTTTGCAAAGTCAGGTAGATTAATAGCTCTTTATAGTCCAAAACATCTAAATTGATCTAATATTTATGATAAAGCTTTTTACTCTAAATTGCAGTACCGTATGTGTGCAACTATTACAGAGCTATCAAATGCCTTTACATATGGTGATAGGTTACGTTGTGATTCTCCTAATGTAGTAGATGCAAAACTTGAGTATACGAGTTCGCATATTTGTCATCATGGCAAAGAAGGTAATTAATAGTTTCATGTTTATTTATTTAATCTCTATTGTCAACCATTTTGCTATCTATTTGAATTGGTATCGTATTACAATCAATCATGAAACTAAGATTGCATGTTTGATTACTTTCTTTTTAGTTCTATCATACGCATACACAAAACAAAAGAACATAGAGTTGCAGTTTCAGTTTAAAATATTAAAAATGGTTAAAATATGTTTTTTTTGTTAAAAAATGTTGCAATGTCAACGAGTAAATTGTGTATATGCAGCTAATCACTTGCTATGGTGTAACATTTTTTGTTTATATATGATTAGTCTTCTGAAACAAATTAAAGTTGTATATTCATATTAAGGTGTTAGGTTATGTTAATCACTTTTTGGTTTGGTGCTGAAATAAATAACCAGGTTTAGTACAATCAATACGACCCATAGGTGGCCCATCGACTTTGTATATGAAAATATAAATTGATGATTGATGTATAATTTATTGCTCAATATTTGTTTCATATTTATATGGATGTTTTCAATCTTCTTAAAAATCTATATTGGGCATTTAACTTTGTAGGTGGTTACAACTTTCAACTACAACCAAAGAGAGATTGGTTATGAAAAATATATTTTAAAACCATAGATACATATGTAAGTCTTTAATTTGTAACCACATGTGTTTTTGTTTGCATTTAAACATGTATATATTACGACAGATGTCTTTTTCTAACAATTTGAATTTCATTGGTCTTATCTATGGTTCTTGCATAGCAGATAAGCTATTTGTGTTTTATCCAATCTAATACCATTTTTATTATGGGTGTAACAATTTGAACAGGCAAGACATCATTATGCAAAGCTTTGGCATATAAACTGTCTCTACATTTTAGCAATAGGTGTGTATCATGTATTTTTTCAGTTGGCTCGCCCATATGGCCATATGTGCATGTTATCGTTGTTGATGATTTGTACACAATGATCTATTTGATAAGTTGGTATTCTGTCTTATTATTTACAGATTCATCACTTGAGGTCGACCGAATGCAAAAGGTCCAAGCTATCAAGGAACAAGAGGATGGTTAACCATGCCTATAGTGGTGTGTTATCTGCTGGTGTTGTGCGAGAGAGGTTTATCAAATTTTGACCTACATATGGCAAAAATGGGTCGGTGAGGACGTGTGGTAGACTGTGGGTATAAGTTTGTGTAGATAAATATATCAAGTAACTTTAGGGTTATTTGGGATATATTATTAAACTACTTAAAAGGGTTGTTTGGACTTACTTATTCGAGTAACAATTTTTACGGCCTGATTCATAAGCAAGAGCCTCTTGCCAGTGACCTACGACTTCTTATCTTACATTTAGTTACCAATGTGGGGTAACCAAAATGGAACTTTGACTATTTAAGGGTAGGATAACATAGATTATTTAGATTAATCATATGCATACTCTTTCAAGATTAAGTAGGGTTGGATCAGTTGGAAAACCCCTTGTCTCTTAACCTAGAGGTCAATGGTTCGATCCTCACTCCCTACAAAAGGCCGGAGGTCCTTTTCTACCTTAAGTAGAACCGGAAGCAACCTCTCTACCTAGGTAGGGGTATGGTTGTCTACGTCTCAACCTCCCTCATACACCGTGGAAGACGGTATTGGGACCCATAACCCGTGGAAGACGGTATTGGGAGTTACTTTACTTTACTTTTTATATGCATACTCTTTCAAGTAGGTGGCAAAATTGGTGAGCGTTTGGGTAACCGGTCTAATCACGTAATTACTTTGTGTATAGATAGAATTTGTGTTAAGGGTTATACATTATAATTGTATTTTTACACTAATAATCCAATATTATTGTTTAAATATACACATTGACCAACTTCTAATACGTTTGATCAGGTTTCTTATTAGATTTTTTCGTTTGATCACGTAATTACTTTGTTTATAGATAGATTTTGTACAAGTCCATTGAAGCATATGCATTAAAAAACAATTAATATAGTGATGTGGAATGCCATAAATAAAGAGAATGGTACAACACGTACAATTCTCTCTTTTATGCTTAGAGTTTCAACTAAAAAAATTGAAAAAAAAAGTCAAAGACGGTTTCAACTTTGACATAATAAAATCGGTTTCATTATATTTTAATTAATGTCTAACGTATATCCTAAAATAAGTTAAACTAAAAACATGAAGATGTCAAAATACGTTTCAATATCCCTTGAAGAATAACCCTTTGTGATTTTTTCCCTTATCAAAACTTTATGTATTACTGAGTAACCTTAAAGAAATACGTTTCAATATCCCTTAATATGTCATATCTTATACACTCCATGTGTTATTAAGTAACCTTATCTTCTAAACTTAACTCTTAGATGTGATTTTTTTTCCCTTTTCATAGTATTTTTACTTGGTAGCAAAATTACAAATACGTGAGAGGTTTGGTCGCCATCTGTGTATAATGTGAATATTTCCGTTTTCATCTTATATTTCAGGAAATCTTGCCTCTATGAATGTACCACACAAGGTAGAATAAACCTCTTATTAAACAACGGGTAGTAACTTTTTGTGTTCTGCTACAGAAAGAAGTGTGTATAGAGAAGTGTCTGAAGGTCTATGATCAAACTATAAGAGGTATGTAAAATACACACGTCCCTTTTTCTTTCTCATATTCTCAATTATAATATATTATCAATAACAACATGCAGTTACTTACATGGACATTGGGTTTTGAATCGATGGACGCTCACACACACCATTTTCTGTTCGAGACAATCAATTTTAGATTCGCCAATGCTTGGACGTTTTTATTAGTATAATTGTAACAAACTCAATTGCTTATTGGATAATTGACACATTGTCTCATTCTTTCTTTCATATATTAAATGGAACATGTTTACTTTATAAGTTTTCTTATCATCTCATTTCCTTATTTCTTTAAAAAAATACCCGGTGTTAATGGGTCGATAAGCTAGTTGGTTATACTGATAATCTGTATTTCTTATATAAGAGATGTTTTAATAACTGCATTAATTGTATTTATTGATCAATTAATTTATGTATGTAATTGTGCAAAAGGTAATTGTAGATAACTAGACGAGTACCCGTGCATAGCAACGGGATTTTATAGCGACAGATAATTTATTGATAAAAAAATTTATAAGTTATAAATCAAAAATAATAAAAGTTTGAAGATTTGAGAATTAAACATAATGTTTTGAAACCCGGTTCGACCCGGGTGGTTCAACCGGTTGAACCGTTCCGGTCAAAAAAATTGTCGATTTAAACCGGGTCAACTTGCTAGGTTTGGTCGAAAACGGGTCAAATTAAACCGGTTCGATCCGTCGGGTTTGAAGTGTCCCGGGTCAACCCGGTTTGTCATTTGTATTAATTGTTTTAAATGGTTGTATTTAATTTGGTAGATATAAAGTTTGAAGATTTAAGAATTAAACATAATGTTTTGAAACCCGGTTCGACCCGAGTGGTTCAACCGGTTGAACCATTTCGGTAGAAAATTTTGTCGATTTAAACCGGGTCAACTTGCTTGGTTGGGTAAAAAACGGGTCAAAGTAAACCGGTTCAACCCATCAGGTTTGAAGCGTGAACCGTTCCGGTCAAAAATTTTGTCGATTTAAACCGGGTCAACTTGCTAGGTTGGGTCGAAAACAGGTCAAATTAAACCGGTTCAACCCGTCGGGTTTGAAGCGTCCCGGGTCAACCCGGTTTTTCATTTGTATTAATTGTTTTAATTGGTTATATTTAATTTGGTAGATATAAAGATTGAAGATTTGAGAATTAAACACAATGTTTTGAAACCCGGTTCGACCCGGGTGGTTCAACCGGTTGAACCATTCAGGTAGAAAATTTTGTCGATTTAAACTGGGTCAACTTGCTTGGTTGGGTAAAAAAGGGGTCAAATTAAACCGGTTCAACCCTTCAGGTTTGAAGCGTGAACCGTTCCGGTCGAAAAATTTGTCGATTTAAACCGGGTCAACTTGCTAGTTTGGGTCGAAAACGGGTCAGATTAAACCGGTTCAACCCGTCGGGTTAGAAGCGTCCCGGGTCAACCCGGTTTGTCATTTGTATTAATTGTTTAATTGGTTGTATTTAGTTTGGTAGATATATTTTTAATTGGTTGTACAATGTGAATAACTCATTGTATTTTTAAGTAATTGGGTGTTTTAATAAGAGTATTAATTACATTATTTTTCTCTCTCCTGTTGAAAACTCAACATTTCACTTTTATCATTTTTCCATTATAAGTAGTATAGATGCTTTATGACATGTATTGCTTAAAATTAAGTTTCGGAATGGAGTATATATTTGCACCTATAACATGTAATACTTAAAAATAAGTTTTCTGCATTTAATGAAGGAAGTAAGTGTTGTAAAGTTTTATATAATAAAGTTTTAGAGTTGTAAAACTTAAAATTAAGTTTGAGAAGAGAGAGACTTTTGTGTTTTATATATAGTATAGATTATTTTTACTTCTCTTTTATTTTTCTTCTTTCTTAGGACCTATTATGAATCTTAGAAAAATCAAGGTATATTCTCGTTTTCTATATGTTGTATAGCTCTTGTTAGGACTACAAGTGTGTACTTCATACTGCTTTTTATTATATATTCATGTTTCTCTATTTCTTGTGTCATGCCAATAGTTACATTGCAAACTCATCTACTATTGTTAAAGGACAATGTTTTTCTTCCTTTCTTTTGGCATTACTAACCTTATTGTGTAGCTTCAAGACCATAGCCCGATCTAGTGGCACCTTTATCAAGGGGAGCATCCATCAAGCTAGAGCTCGTGCGTCTTCATTACTTAAAATGAAATGGACCTTCGACACTATTTTTGTTTCGACAAAAAAGGGAAACTCTCTTTTAAAAACGTATCTATTTAAAAACATTTACTTAAAATGAATTTATATTTTGTAATCAACAAAAAGGGTGAGATTATTAATATAAATAATCGCGTAAAACATTATTTCAATTTAGGGTTGAGCAACGGGTCAAACCGACTTGAATCGAACAAAACTGACCCGCCCCGAAAACCGAGTAATGGCAAATTGTGAATCGAGAACCGAACCGAGAAAAAACTATCAAAACTGAAACCAAGAAAAAGTTCTCTTTAACCAAAAAAATGTTTTTTGACCCGAAACGAACCGAGTAAACCCGAAATATTTATACAAAAAAGAAAATCGAACCGAATAAGCTCTGTTCGGGGTTTCGGTCTGTTTGTCAGTTCGGGTCGATTTTCGGGTGATTTTGCTCAGCTCTATTTCTATTTTACGATCTTTCTATGTTTTATTAATGACAAACATAAAAAAGTATTAAGTAAAGTTTAAATAATTAAGTTTTAAACATCATGATAGTGACAAGTGTCAACTCTCAATTAAAAACATACTTTTATTTTCAAAATGAAATATCTTATAAACTAATACTCCCTCCGTCCCATAAAAACTGTCCAGTTTGACTTTTTAGAGTCAAATTGGTTCAACTTTGGCCTTAAATATTTTTTATGTGTTATATCATACTTGATGAAAAATTGTACCAATGAAAACACACTTAAAACTCAATCCATTCATATATTTTTCATAAAGTATTATATAATACTCACAAAAATACATAAGGTCAAAGTTGAACCAGTTTGACTCTGAAAAGTCAAACTGGACAGTTTTTATGGGACGGAGGTAGTACTATTTTTTTTATAATCTAATTTCACCATATTTAGGGGGGAAAATCCTATTTAATTCGATATCCATTTTGATATACATTTTTAATTTTTTAGTTTTTTGTATTTTTAGTTGGTTCATTTTATTTTGATTCACTTTGTTTCAACTTTAACCATATATAATTTGAATCAATACAAACTTGAAATATTAATAATTATATATTTTATGGAGGGAGTGTTTTACAGGTAAGAAAGTGTGAAGGTCTTTGTATATGCGGGAATGAAGATGTTAATATGGTGTTGCGAAACAAATAGACTCATACATTGAACAAATATATATTCGGAGTGTTGTGGGGATAGTTGGGTTTATAATAGTTTTTTCGTGTAGGCGGTGAACCAAGGCAGCGGCCAGCGTCCCCCATCTCACCAAAATGATACTTTATACACTATATTTATAATATAACTATATTTATCGTTATTGCATTTTTCTTGTCTTTTTGTCATTCTTATTTATTAACTTTTTTTTTTGTTTAATTCACGTTTTTTTTTCTTCATACATTTTCGTTTATTTTCATACGTTTTAATATGTTTTCATATGTTTTCATACATTTTTGTCCATTTTCTTACATTTTCGCCTGTTTTCATACGTTTTCATCTGTTTTCATACGTTTTCGTCCGTTTTCTTATGTTTTAGTCCATTTTTCATACGTTTTCGTCCATTTTCGTCCGTTTTCATACGTTTACATCCGTTTTCATACGTGTTTTTACGCTTTCATACGTTTTTGTCCGTTTTCTTACGTTTTTGTCCGTTTTCATACGTTCTCATACGTTTTAAATGTTTTCGGCCATTTTCAGACGTTTTCATACGTTTCTGAATATCACAAGTGATATTCTGAATATCACAAGTGATATTCTGAATATCACAAGTGATTTTCAGCAAATGTTTTGTAACATGAAAATCACAAGTGATATTCTTAAAATCACAAGTGTGTTTTTTTTTTTAATTCACACTTTTTCTTCACTTTCTTACGTTTTCCACTATTTTCAAACGTTTTCGTCCGTTTTCATACATTTTTGTCCATTTTCTTACATTTTTGCCCGTTTTCATACGTTTTCGTCTGTTTTCATACGTCCAAGTCTTTTTCTTGCAATTTTCTTGTCTTTTTGTCATTCTTATTTATTAACTTTTTTTTTGTTTAATTCACGTTTTTTTTTCATACGTTTTCGTTCATTTTCATATGTTTTTGTCCGTTTTCATACATTTTGTCCATTTTCTTACATTTTCGCCCGTTTTCATACGTTTTCGTCTGTTTTCGTCCGTTTTCTTACGTTTTCGTCCATTTTTCATACGTTTTCGTCCATTTTCGTCCGTTTTCATACATTTTCATACGTTTTTTTCCGTTCTCTTACGTTTTTGTCCGTTTTCATACGTTTTAAATGTTTTCGGCCATTTTCAGACGTTTTCATACGTTTCTGAATATCACAAGTGATATTCTGAATATCACAAGTGATTTTCAACTAATGTTTTGTAACATGAAAATCACAAGTGATATTCTTAAAATCACAAGTGTGTTTTTTTTAATTCACACTTTTTCTTCACTTTCTTACGTTTTCCACTATTTTCATCCGTTTTCGTTCGTTTTCATACGTTTTCGTCCGTTTTTATATGTTTCTGGATCTCACAATTGATATTCTTAATATCACAAGTGATATTTTGTGATATTGATGTTAAGAATATCAATTGTGATATTCAGGAACGTATGAAAACGGACGAAAATGTAAGAAGATAGACGAAAATGTAAGAAAACTAACGAATATGTATAAAGGCATAAAAACACGTCTGAAAACGGACGAAAACGTATGAATAATGGACGAAAATGAAAGAAAACCGAAAAAATGTATGAAAACGAATGAAACGTAAGAAAGTAAAACAAAAAACGTGAATTAAAAAAACATGAATTAAAAAAAAATAAACATACGTAAATTAAAAAAAAATGAATGAATAAGAAAGACAAAAAGACAAGAAAAAGACATGGACTTAGGTTAATATATTAAATCTTATGTTAATCACAACCATTAGATCAAACTAGATAAATGGTGGTAGGAGTGTCATTCGGGATGGGCTGGTCGAGTTCGGGTCACACGGGTCGGGTCGAAGTCGGGTCAAGCCTAAAAAAACATACCCGAACCCGACCCTATTTGAACTCGGGTTAGTTGGGTTCGGGTCAAGTCGGGTTCGAGTCTGTGCCATTTATATAAACCTAAAATTTAATTTCTTAAAAAGTATGACTATTGCAGAAACCAAATATAACCAATCTCGTAAGAACTTGTATTGAACCATACTGTAACTTACAATGAGTATAAACAGATTTTTCATATAGAGCAAATTATATTTGCATACGTTTCCTTATTCCTAGCCTCTCAACGAGTTTGGCATTTCGTATCAATAAATTTCTCTTAGGCGTTCACAAGAGAATCATACGTTGCGTACAAGGAATTAGAAGACAATTCTATTTAGTATAGGCATAAAAGATGTAAACCATGAACAAGATGAATCTTATTGGATCATTAATATATTGTTCAAGAATTGGTTGATATGCCTAATAGTTGTATGATCATTTTGTTGACTTATGTTGACTTATGTTTTGGATCTTACTATATGACATGCTATTTTCTAGTGTACACAAAAACTAATTTTAGTGACAGTTTGATCAATTAAACCTTATTTTTAAGCTTATTCAAATGGTATTTGGTTGAGGTCTGAAAGGTATATAACCGATTATAACATGATGACTGCATTTCACATTTTCACACATACTAATCTTTTTGTAACGGGTCAAAGAAAAAGGAACAAATGACTCAAGAGGGTATGAGTGTTAGTTTATGGACATTATTTTAGTAGTCGTATGTTAGGATCGAACTCGATATCACGGGATTGCACACTTTACGTACGAGACTTGATGTTTAAATAATTAATATAAAATGTTATATTTAATTATTTAATTCACAATAAACGACTAAAGAGCGCTAGGTAATTAATGGAATTGACTAACGGTCGGTAAATGTCAACGGGATACGAAGAAAGTAAAAAAAGACAAGAGACGGTTCTAGAAATCCTCTCTTGAGCTTGTTTTGGTCGAAACTATAGAATCCCACATCGGAAACCATAGCAAACTTGATATCTATCATAAGGGTATAAATACATCCCCATGTGTTCATCCTTTGGTACACTTGATTTCAATAGAAGTCCAAACTTCTTATTTTCCTCTCTTGTTCATAGGACAACGAGCGAAACCCCAAGAAAAGGGATTTGCGAGTAACCTTGAACATTACAAAGTGTTTGGTAAATCTGTTATGATCAAGAACTAGCATTCACATCGAATCGCTAATAGTAAGTATGTACAAGAACGTTATATAACCACACTATTGGTTATATCTTGGATTGAATAACAAAAGGTAAGGGGTTATTCTTACAATCCACATAAACTCTAATTAGGGTTCATAAGTTGAAGATTGCTTTAATTGATTCTTGTTCGGGCTAGAATCACAAAGGTGCGTTTACTATATATTATTGATTAATTAATTACATGTTATATGATCTTGTTATAATTGCGTCCGCTATGCTTACTTAATGTTATTGATTTATTTATATGCATGTCATGATATTATAATTCCAACAGTGGCATCATGAGCCGTTGTAATGTGTAATTAATTATGGAAACGCATAAAAATTGAATTTTGATTCGTTTAATTACATTTTTCTCGGGTTTTCATTATCCTAACTCTATTTTTTTTAGTGGGTCGATTTACCCAATTTATTTTTTAGGGTTTTGGTTTTGATTTTTAATATGATTAGAAACCCTAGGATGTCATGTAATTGGTTATGCGTTTTAGTAAACGATTTTGGTGCAATATGTTAATTGTTAAGCATAATCCATGAAAAATGCATGTTTTCATGGATTTAATTGTGTGATAATTTAAATGGTTTAAATTGTATATATTAATTAAATGTTAAGTTATATCGAAACATGTAAATTTATTAATAGATGTCGAATTGAGGAAGACTCCAATATTAAGTAATCAATTACGTGTTATGTGGTGTTTGTTTAGTTTTGGCTTACGCAATCGATTTATCGATGTATGTGATTCTTTTTCCTTTGAAGAAGAAAGTCATAATTGAATAAATGTATTATACACCTAGATTGGTTATTAATAGGACTATTGAATAAAATTTGCATGTGGCTACATGTTTATAAATATTTAATTGTTATGTTATGTATATGTTTATTTGGTTATTTGATTTTTTTTATTATGTATTACTTGTTTTTTGTTTATCATTATGCGAGACATGTTTATAAACGAAAAATGGTCATTTTGAATAGAAAAATAATATGGACTAAATAAATGGCGAAATTGTTTTGGTTTTAAGAGTTTAAATTTCAAAGGATTGGTTGATTGATGTTTTTGTACATAGTGTGCGAAAGGCGGACCGAAAGTCGCCATACAATGTGCTTGTAGAGAGGGGTTTTTAAAGACCATGCACCTACCGGTTCTCTACAACCACTTGTGTGCCGATCTAGACTTACCTATATCACTATTTTACGTACACTGTCATCCTAAGGTTGAATTGACCACAATTCCACAATGATTATCCGAAACACTAAGCTTTAGGGCTTATGCAAAAGTACGATATAAGTGAACGATAATTGTTGGTAATTCTTTGATTGGTGAACTTGATACCTCAATCAAAACTTTGCTATTTTACTCTTAGTGAATTGGTAATTAAAATTGTTTTGTAAAACCAATGTTGTGAAGTTGTATGCATGCTTCATTATACATTATTTAGATTACACGTCAAAATTAATACCCTTATAAAATTAAGTCGAACGTCATCTAATTAAGAACACTTGAAGTTGTAGTTTACGTCATGTGAGAGCTTGGCTAGATTGGAATGGAGAAGTAAATTTCATAATTTCATTGCTAGCAGATCAACTGATGTAATGGAATTATGGGTTTGCAGTTTTTAAGTTAGATGACTTAAATTGAGTAGGAAGTGAGAGCTTGGACTCAAGCCATTAGATGGGGATGAAACATGCTTACATTGCAAAAGGTTTTGTGAATGAAAATCCAATAATGATCTAGGAATTGCAGTATGATATTGGCAATTATTGTTCGACAATTACGTTATTGAATACTATCATTACTAGCAGATCAACTGATGTAATGGTACTATATCAATTAGGATTCTAGCTTTAAGAAAATACTACGGTTTATATGAATATTTATCAATGGGTTTTTTATTTTCTTGAAGACCAATTATCGAAAATACTGAAATTGAATTTTGTAATTCGTTTTAATGTATTAATGCAACGTTCAAACCGTAAACGCACTTTGGGCTTTGGTAAATTGATATCGTTCTGTTTTCAAACAAATGTTTGACTAAGAATAATTTACTTAAAAGACAAAAGAAGTCTCCCTTCTATGAAAGGAGTGAGATACAATCCTATTTCTTTTCATGAATGAAAAAGGATAATAGGAATATTAGATATGTCTCAATTATAATATAACTCATAGCAAATTTTTGATAGTTAAGATAATTGCATATTTTTCATAGGGATTTTATCATCCTTATTTGGTGATTAAATTCTTAGTAACAAATATGATATTTGGTTAACAGAAAATTATGTATGACATTTTATGAGTTATTAGAAGCTAGACTAATTACTTCAAAATGTTAAAAGACAAACTAGTTGTTTTGACTATTTAAAAGATACTACATACATTGTAGGATGGTAGACCTGTTAAAGAAGAAATTGCATGCCCAATTTTTCAAGTTAATAGCATTTGGTGGATAGTCCATCATTTACATAGTAGGATACACTCTTTAGTGAATAAGTAATTGTTACGTATGGACATTCAAAGGTGTAGGAAAGTTAAAAGCACACTATTTTCTTTCACTGGATATGAAACATTTACAATGTTGTCAAATTCAGTGGGAGTATTGTGTACTTATTACTGAATAAGGAAAAATTTTAATGATCTTTAATTTAGTGGGAGTTACAAGCTTTGACATCTTGGTAGCTAAAAAATAATTACTTTCCAAGTGTAGACACTCATACTTTTAAGGATAGTCTTGTATGTTTCCTTACTAGACATTGTTGTTCTATAACTACTTGTTATGCTAAAATCTATGACACAATCATATTGATCACATAAAAAATGCATGGTGTGTTGTTTATCAACTATATGAGGTCGTTCCATGCACAAATGGGAGAAATGTTATCTTTAACGTGTGCAAGAAACAACTCATAAAAATATGATTTAATGGATTCTCTTGACTGCAAGGTAAGAGAATTACTTTCTAATATGAATTATATACATCTAATTCAAGAAACACTTGGTGTTGCTATTTATGTTATGTGAGAGCTTAGCTAGATTGCAACAACAAGGTAAAATTCATATTTTCATTATTATCAGATCAACTGATGTAATTGAACTATGAGAATTTGCAGTTTCTAAATTAGATACCTATTAGAACATGTGTCAATATGATATTAAGACTACTTTAATTTATATATTTATGAATTCATGGAATGACATAAATTAATAAAGTAATCTAATGCTACTTCAATCTGAATATTTATGTGTTCTTGGAATGACATAAATAAATGAAGAAATAATGTCGGTTACATTATTGTGAAGTAATAAGTTAACTTGAAATTATTATTGAAACCAAAAGATGGTGTTCATAATTACTTTAGTTAAACATGTTTATATTTAATTGTAAAGATATAAACATAAAGTCTTTTAATTGTTACAAGACTTATAATAAAGTATGACGTTATCTTGTTATGTGTTTTAATTAAGACATATACATGAAGTCATTAAATTGTTAAATGACTTATAACGTATAGTGGGATTATAACAGTTTATATTTTCTTGTAGAGACATAGACATGAAGTGACTTTGTAAAAAGTACTTGCGTTATAAAGCATGTAATTGGCTTAAAAATACTATTATACCATTAAAATGGCTTAGTTGGTAAATAGACAAGCCAAAAGGAAATATGGTTATCTTAAATATTGTTAGATTGTCTTACAATATTAATACTAATGAAATACCAAATGTTTATGGTATGTTCAGTTAGGAAAATCAAACTCTAGTTATATTGTTTGATTAAAGATAACTATGACTTCTTTTCTTCCAAAAGTTATCAAGGTTAGAATATTGGGTATGATTTGGACATACTTAATAAACCTCTAACATAGAAGATTAATAAGACATTATCATATGATGGAATGTGATGAATGTGACGAATCACATTAAGTCTTAAATTGACGTTATGAATTTGTTAAACTACTTATGAGTAGTTGGATGGATCATAAGTCATGAACTGTCATTGTGTATTTGTTATATCTCAAAAGAGAAAATTGTATTGTTGGTTTGTTTGCTAAAGTATTTAAACATAGTCTTTAAATTACTAAAAGCAAGTGGGAGTTTGATCTTTAAAAGATAAAATTACAAGATACATAATCTTTTAAAATACACTAGTAAATATCATAATGAGGCTTGAGATTAAAATGTTAAATCTCAAGATGATGAAATTCTCATTCATAGTATAGCAAAATATCTCAGATATTTGAGTAATATGCTAAGGGTTATGATTATAGGATTATTGTAAACTGGATAATCATTATGATACATTACCAAATATGAAATTGGGTAAAGTGTACATGATATGAATGATTAAGATGTTGTCCATAAAGATAATCAATTTTAGAAACTTGGTTTATCTTAATAATTAGATTAGAAAATGAAGATGAGTTTCTTCAAGATAAGGTAACCATGGTGGTTTAAATCTTTATATAGAAATCATATGGACAATATTGTGCACGTATTTAATGCATGTCTTATGACAAGATGTCACACCCCGCCAAAGGCAGAAACGCGAGGTGCGACGAAATCAATATACATCGCAAAAGAGATATAGTACAATACCATAATTAAAATTTAAGGAAAAGTACATTATTACAACTTTGTTTTTATAGCAACAACGACAATAAAACAAAATACTTAGTTTTCCAAAAGATAAAATCTTGTATACGACGACAACGGCAATGACATGTGAAGACCTCTAATGACCTTTATGAAAACACTTATTGGCGATCACCTGAAATGCATGAGAGAAAACGGGTCAACTATGAAAATAGTTGGTGAGTACACACGTTTTATATAATATGAAAACATTAAGAGAGAGAGAGAGAGAGAGAGAGAGAGAGAGAGAGAGAGAGTCTAAGTTTTTGGTCTTTGCGAATAGTCTATAAGGCAAAGGCGTCGTCAATCCATTCAGTTGCAAGTTCCGCCCATATAAAACTTGCAACCTATGTGTTCACAACCCACTGCTAAAATATAGTATGAGTAAAACATATGTGCTTAAAAGAATGTTTCCACGGCAAAGGCATTGTAAATCCACTCAGTTGCAAATCTCGCCCATACAAAACTTGCAACCTGTGTGTTTACAACCCACTGCTAAAGTATTGTATGAGTAAGACATGTGTGCATATGATATATGCAAGTGCTTAATGTAAAGAATAATAGCCCACTGAACCTCATGACAAGTATAAGTAAGTTTCACAAGAATGATGGATTATATTCACCCGAGGCCAAGAATCGCTGACCAAGGGTGGGGGCGTCAACCCAATAGTACTATCAATACCTCTCCATCGGCTCCATCCAGGAGTTAAACAGTGGTTAAAGAATATAACGTATAGAATAAGTTTAACACATTAAGCCACATATCGTAATAAAGCCGCACATCATGTCTAAAAAGTATAGCGTTGCACAGAAGCATAAACGTTTTGAGTTAAAGAGTTCACATCAAGTTTATGAGTTCAAAGTCAAGTTTAAAGGTTCAAATCAAGTTTAAGAGTTCAAAGTCAAGTTTAAAGGTTCAAATCAAGTTTAAGAGTTCAAAGTCAAGTTTAAAGGTTCAAATTAAGTTTAAGAGTTCAAAACAAGTTATAATGTCAAGACAATTCAAAAGACTTCAAAATAGTTAAAGGGTTTAAAATCAAGTCAAAGGTTCAAGATAAGTTAACTAGTTCAAAATCAAGTCCACAAGGTTAAAATAGTCAAAGGTTCAAATGATAGTGTTCATAAAAGGATAGTCAATTTAGTCAAATATGGTTAATTTCTCACTAGTCTAAGTAGTGAAACAAAAGTTCAAAATAATAATCAATTTAGTTCAAGTATAATTCATGCATCCACCCCAAAGCGGTTAATATAATTAGAAAAAGGGGTTCGTGAATACTCACCTGTTAAAAGCGATATGATGACAAAATGTATGAACTGAAATAAGACGCGAACTCTAGCCGCAACCTAATATGAATGATATGATCTAAGGTAAGCAATGATACAATACGTGCAAGTATGTATGTTATCGATACCACTCATTAGTTTTGAAAATAACGTTTATCATCGAAAAATACTTTTTTGACATCTCGTTAAGTTATAAACTAATGTTCATGTAAATATGTTGAAACGGTACTCCACGATCCTCGTTTGTTGTTATATCGATAAATATAATGTTTTCGTCGTAGTTTAATATTTTTCTTAACTTGGGAAAATATGCCCAAATGGCCTCGCAAAACTAGTCGTGAAATATTGTACATTAAGTGTTAGTGATTAAACTCGATGTTTTTTAAAACCTTATAACAATATCTAAATGTCGTGTCATTTAACGTTTGATCATACGCGCCTCGATAGGTAAGAAATATGGCTTTCATCATTGTTACTTGAAAAATATTGTTTTTAACACTTAGAATCTTTTTCATATTAGTGCTGTCAATATATATATAGTTCGTCGGGTTTCAAACGCGTATATCTTGGTCGTTATAAGCTCGTTTTCTACGTTCTTTATATCCACGGCTTCGTATTAATATGTACTAACATATTTTCAGTGGTCGGCCCTCCTAGATCATGTCTAACCTCTCATTTTGTCCGTCGAATCTCGGCAAACAGCACTCAATATTTTCAGAAAATAGTTTTTCGTCGTTAAACTTAGAAAACTCATAACTTTCTCGTCGTAAGTCGGTTTTTACCCGTTCAAGCAGCCACGGTTTTGTTTTTGAAAGTATTTTCTAAATATGAGGGCCAAAATATCTCAATTGTTACTGATTTTCCCACGTTTCATGTTTTTGGACAGTAGGTTTATATATGGTGTTAAAACTCATTTCTAGGGTTCAAGACTTGTTCAAAACTTAATCAAACCACTTTCAATCAACTCCACAAGTACTCAATCCTACCATACACCTTCTTAGGGTGTCATGGGGTCCTAAACATCACCAATCTTGGTGGATCTCATAAGATTGTAAGTAAAATCTTTAAATCTATGCTTATAAAGAAAACGTGTAACAAGTGGTATGTTTAACATAAATATTTGCATGATTTGCTACTAGAACATTAAAATAGGTTAAATGAAAGTATAAAAGATTAGAAAATTTTACTTGAAGCTTACTTGAAAGATTTGAGATGATTTGGATGAAAATACTTAAAGAACCTTGGGATTTTTATTTCAAAATCCTAACAAGGAACAATAAAGAAACTTGTTTAATACTTGAACTTGAAAAATCAATGGATTTCTCTTCTCTTCTTGGTCTTGGCCGAATATCAGTGGGGATGAGGAGAGAAACAAGTTTGCTTGCACTTTTTCTTGAAATGTATGTGTGTTATTGTTTTTGTAAAAATGAAATATAAGTTAGATAATGAATTATTGGTATTATAAAAGTCAAGTGAAGTAGCTAGGGGGGTTGGAAGAGGGTCGGCTGAATAAGAGGAAAAGGGAGGGGGTGGGTGAGATTGTGTAAGAATTTTGAGATTTAGTGTTAGACATTGTGTAGATATTTAGTTGTTATAATGTTTTTGGGTACCGAGTTAGCTAGAAATAAATTTTAACGGTACCAAATAAAATGTGACGACGTTGTAAAAATTGTGAAATTACATTCCTGATGAGAATCGGGTGTCAAAATAATTGTCGTGTTGAGATATCGTGATCCGACGAAATTTTCAGCGTATACCAGAAAATATAGCAACAGGTCTCAAAACGCCGGGTAAATTAATAATATAATTTTTATATCATTATAATTAGCATGAAAATATATTAGGACCATAGTCGGGAGTGTCGGGTAAATTGTCAGTAGTAATGACTGAGTGGTAACGTTAATTAAATAATTAAACGTACGTAAATGAAAATCACACAAACCCGTGCACGACCTAATGTACTGATGATATTTAGACTACTCTAGTCTATATGACATGTCCTTACTGATAATGCATGAATAGTGTTTTTTTTTGGGAATGAATAGTGTCACGTGAATAATAAATTTTTTTTGGAACACTTCTCAAAGTCTCAAACTGATTCCGAAAATGATAAATAGTGATCAGTGAATAGTAAATGATGAATAGTAACTTATGAATAGTAAATTGTCGAGGTTTGGGAATAAATGTAGACGTGGAAAAATTACGGGTTGTTACACAAGATTATTAAACATACAAATATAGGATACAATTTATTATAAATTAAACATGCCATGTATTTAAATTTATTATAATAATTGTTTAACATCCTTTATCTAAATACTAAATATATCAATATATGATAACTCTTGTTGATGAATTATGTCTCAAGTAATGACATTCATACTTGTTGACAAGGCATAAATCATCCAACTTTGATCTATCAAAATTTTAAGAATACTTATTTCAAGAATTCAACTATTGAAGTTCTTATATGTGCATACTCAATAATTTTGATTATGCCATATAATATTTCATAAAATGTGTGATATCCTTAACCACCAATTTATGATAACCAAACTTCTAAACATTTTAAAGTTTAAAGTATAACATGAATAAAATCTAAGTATATTAATGCGTAGTCATGCCATTTCAGATGATATTCAATGATACCGAATATAGGACTTATCCCAACTATATGATGTTACTTATGGATCTTGTCATTAAGTAAATCATAAGAACTTATCCTCAGACTTGAGATGCAAGATAAGTGTCATAAATGTAGTACATTTTTGTGGAACAACTTAACGCTATACGTAACTGGTAGTCATAAGGGTTGTTTTCGAAAGTGTTACAAAGTTTGTGGGTTTTGCTTGTAGTTAAGATAGAATTTGTTCGTTCAAATTTATTTTTGGAGTTTAATACTGTTGGGCCCCTCGTAGGGTTGTCAAGATGTTTGTATGGCCGTGCCCAATAACTTCCCTAAATATGTTCAGAAGATTTGGTAATCTTGATCAATCACAAACAACGAGAAATAGAATGGTGAATTAAGGAATGACTTTGATCCATATCCTTATTAACGTGGTATTAGAAACAAAAGGATAATAATAATGATAAATCATTAAAAGATTTTTCCAGGAGCCTTACTCGAGTTGTACTAGAGGCATCGAAGTGTTGCTAGACGCTAACTGATGTGATTACACTATTAAAATATGTCCAAGTGGGAGCTGTTAGTTTATGGACATTATTTAAGTAGTCGTATGTTAGGATCGAACTCGAGATCACGGGATTGTACACTTTACGTATGAGACTCGATGTTTAAATAATTAATATAAAATGTTATATTTAATTATTTAATTCACAATAAAAGACTAAAGAGCGTTAGGTAATTAATGGAATTGACTAACGGTCGGTAAATGTCAACGGGATACGAAGAAAGTAAAACAAGACAAGAGAAGGTTCTAGAAATCCTCTATTGAGCTTGTTTTGGTCGAAACTATGGAATCCCACATCGGAAACCATAGCAAACTTGATATCTATCATAAGGGTATAAATACATGTAGTATACTCTAATATGAGAACATTGATGGTTTAGAGATTAGATTGATTCTAGGTTATGTTTTAGTGAGAAGTTAGAGAGAGAAAGTGAAGGAACCTTGAGAGAAACTTGTGAAATATTAGATTGTGAATGAAGGTCCAACCCTTTCCCATGGGTGGGAAAGGGTATATATAGTTACAATGTATACGCCCCTTGAAACGGGCTGTAGAGCGGGCTGACAGTGGGTAAGAGACCCGACCCGACTCCATAAATACTAACTAATACTACACTACATACTAACTAATATGATAATTACTACGAGCTACAATATGCTAAACTATACTCGAGGTGACCGAGTCTTCATATGAATAATCGTATACCTAACAATCTCCCCCTAAGGGAGGTCACCCCGGAAAATAAATGTTGAGTCATAGCATTCAGATCTTTGACGACATCTTTGTAGCTCGTAGCCTTTTAATTCTTCATTGTTGAGATCTTTGTGCTTTAAGTGGAAGACTCTAGATGACACCTTCAATGTGATGGATGATCTTTGGAAATAACATCAGCTGCATCATCCAAAAGAATGTTTGAAAGTCATCTTGGAGTAGTCATGTCTCCAAGTGATATGAACCTCTTTGTGTTGGCATGCTCACACTTTTCAGGATCATGATCTTCTTCATCAGAGTTGAGGAAGCACGGTTGAAGCCCATTCAATGATCATGATATCTTTTGAGTTATGAAGTTGAAGTGTGAGCATGTGTTGATGGATCTGCATCTTTTCAGCAATCACCCGCAACCGTTAGAAATTCCTGCAAGTAGACAGTTAGCAACAAATCATCCGGTGCTTATAGGTTTGGAATTACATATTGTCAACAGCATAGTGTGAAGACTCCTTCTAACCCTTACCAAGACAGTTCCCAATCGGCAAACCCCCGAGAGGATTTACGCGAACTACCTTAGTAGATCAACGAATGGGTGAGCCGCTGGAGATCACTCCACGACTGTTGATCGTTTGTAACCATCGCGACCACTAAGCGTAATCCACAAGGAATTACCTAAGTGACCTGCTTTCAGGGCTGCTTGATGTTGACCCTGGCAGGAATTTCCATTCAATCACTGGGAGTTACAATAGCAATATCCCTCATAAATGTTCTGGCAGATTGCCAAGATCTGCGTAGGACTCATAATTTTACCACTGGTGTCCTTAAAGTTGAACAACCAGGGTAGAGGTAGCATGTGTTCCTATGAGATCTTTTTATGCATCTCGAGGCTCTAGACTCAATAAGTGCATTTGGTTTTCCTATGCGGAGATTAGGGAGAGGTCTCCTGCTTCAATATCAACTATCTCTAAGAGATAAGTCGATAGATTACACCGGTTCCCCGTGAGAATGAAACAAGTTCTTTTAAGAGAACTTGAGTGGCTAGAAGGTTTGGTGCATTGCGTCACTGGGTCCATGACGTCTTGTCTTCAATACCGATGTCGCCTTAGCAACAATCAATAGATTATGAATTGAACCTGGTTTCTTCCCTAAGGTTGAATAATTGGAGGGCTATTTCTTTTCACCCTTTCTCATTTCATTTCTTTTTAATTCTTCAACCCCTTCTTTCCCCATTCTCATATTTCTCCTTTTTTCATAATCATAGCTACGGACTTCTTAATACTATCTATTTGGTATTGTCCATGGGTAGATCCCTCCGGCTCTGGCGGATCATAGGACGTTATTCTTAGCCTTAGCCACCTTATAACTCCATGACTGTCCTAAGTTGCCATTTACCAAATCATTGAAAATTCTCTGAATGTGTTTATGATTGAGAAACACATTTTGTTAACACATTGAGAGTTTTGTAATTTTCAAATGCTCCCCCTTAACATGTGCTCATAAGTATTGATTTGAAAATTTGCACATGTCGGGAAGAGTTGCACTTTTGAATTGATCTAACTTGAGTGAACATGACCGGCATTCGAGACACGCTTACATCACTAGATAAACTAGCTTGAAGTTATTACCCGGCTCGATCAGATTCACCCAAGGTTTCTCGAAACGGTACATTCTACTTAAACTAGTCCTCTTCGAGACACGCTTACATCACTGGTTAAACCAGCTTGAAGTTATTACTCGTCCAGGACTAGTCCTTTCGATTCAGGACATTTATGTTTCGTCAATTCATGAGTCAAGACTGAGATGCACTCATATGAGATGCAAGGATCCTTTTACACAAATCATTTCCCCCCCCCCCTCAATATGTGCATTGATATGCGAAAGAGTTTGGCACATAGGAAAGAGCAGATTTTTGTTTTCATGTTCAAAAACATCACTTTTGAATTAGTTTTTCATATTTAAATCACATCTTCTCCCCCGATCAAAATTTGAGATTTGTGATCCCAAGTGATTTAAATAAGTATAAAGTTTTGGAGAAGGATGTGACATTTTTAAGAATGACTGATTTTGAGACGACATTTAAGCTCCCCCTCAAACCTTGAGGGAGTATGTTATGTGTTAGAGATGATGAGTTTATAAATGATTTTGAGTTTAGCGCGAAACTCATGAAAAATTCATATACTAACACATAACAATTGCACTTAATCCACTTGAAGTTATGCACAAAGATCATTGTTTTGATGATGTATAGGTTTTGAAATCAATCTCCCCCTCAATCGATGACAAATTTTAAAATTAAACATTTTGCATAAAGTATTAATTTTTATAGCATCGATCGAGTGGTAAATTTTTAAACAACTCTTCAAGTTTGTTTGATCTTCAAAAACCATGGTACCACCAAGTTTGGAGCAAATACTTTCCCGAAGAATCTTTGAAGGAAAAGTATTTGAGATGCAAAGAAGACTTGATGGATCTAAACACCTTGAACTTGTGTTAGATTGATACTTTGAATTATATCACTAAGTATGCGGAATCTATTTAGTAACACTTAGAAGATTGATTGTGAGTAAGACAGTTGTATATGAATAAGAACAATGTATGTAAACAAACTATTATCTCCAATATTATTAATGATAATAATACGAGTGATCTTGATATCACAAGGGTTACACCTTGAAGCTCTAGAAACGTATATGACAACTGATATCAAACCTTTAACCTAGGATCTCCTTTTATAGCACAAGGAATCCTCTTCTACAAGATAAGTATAATTCTAATAGAATAAGATATACACAAGATCTATTCTATATTTATCTAGACGCGTTTCCTAACAGTTATCTAAGCAGTGGTAATATATGTTCTTGTAGTGGTAATGAGTTTCCACTGCAAGTACAATCTTCTGCAGTTGTAACATCTTCACTAGCCGTGGTAACTGTTAGTATAATTCCCAACAATCCTCCCCTAACTTATGATTAATACATAAATCAATAAGTTTCTTCAAGTATTCAGTAAGCATGAGGATATGGGAATTCTTCCAAACACTTATCTTCTTCTTAACAACTTTTTATCAGCTCTCACACTTTTATCATAAATCCTTTGTATCAAATCATCTATGACTTCAGTTCTTTCCCAGCATCTAAGCTTCTCTGTCAACATCACTGCCAATACTCTAGCTCTCAATGGATATTCTTTCTCAGCCAGCATAAAGACATCAACTCCATCTTGAGTAGAAATATGATGCACAGAACTTGAATCATAGAATTTCCACAAAGTTCTTGTACCATGAGCTTCAAATCTCCAATACCTATCACTTGGGTCAGGTTCATATAATCTTCTGAAGTGAACCCATAACTCCTTAGCCTTGACATCAACAAGTTCATCCTTCTTAAACTGATCTTGAACAATTCTCCACAAAGTATCCAAATCTTCTCTATCACAACATCTAACAATATCTTCAAAATCTCTGCAAATGTTTGTGACACTTCCAGTTCTGATGATCTTCCAAGCAACATCAAAACTATCAGAAAAGATCTCCCAATTAACAACTGGATATTTTGCTTGTAGAGGTTCAATGTTAAGTACATCAGTCTCTATAAACAAAATGTTTGTAACTTGCTCTTCAGTCAACTTGCTAGGACCCTCTGTTGCTTGAGATGATTTCTGAGTCTTCAACTTCTTTGCATCTTTTGATTCAAGACTCACTCCAGTCCTTTTTGTCTTCAAAACTATTGGTTCTTGATCCATTGGAATGAATTTACTATCTTGTCTTTTGATTCTGTAGTAAATACCTTCAACCTGTTCATGTGACATTCCTTTGAATTGAGCCATCTTCATGTTTCCAACATGGCAACAAAAATTCTTCATCTCAGAAATAATCTGTGCCTTTGTAAGCTTTCTTGGCTTCTTTTGACCTTTTCTAACATCCCCAATGATTTCATCAAGAGCCTGCTGATTCTTCATTTGAATGAAATCTTCAAGTTGAGCAGACCTTTGTTCTTCATTCAAGGTTGTATTTGCAATAAGTTCAATGGCCTTCTTCCTGATTATTTGATCATTGTTAATCAAATATTCAATCTCTTCTTCTGTAGGCACATAAGTGAATAATGGAGGTTTCTCATGTATGACAGTTGGTGAGATACTTTAAATAGGTTCTGCCATAACAGCTTCAAGTTTACCCAACCTCTTTGCTTCCATAAAACTAGCAACTTCATCTTCTTCAAGCTTTCTCTTTCTTTCATTCTCTTCAGCTTGTTGTTGCTCTGCTAATCTTGCATCAAAGTTGATCTGAGCTTGTTCTTTCTTAGAAATCTTTCTTATTTGCTCTTGATCTGAAGTAATCACAACAGCTTTTCCTTTAACTGATCTTATTCTGGCAGCTTCTTCCTCTGCAGTGGAAATTTCTTGAGTAGCAGTGGGAACATTTTCACTTGCAGTGGTAATTGGTTGATCAGTGGGAACTTGTTCTGCTTCAGTGGAAATTGGTTGAGCAGTTCCAACTAAATCATCAAAGTTAAAATCTGCATCAGCATCCATATCTTCAAAATCCAATTTCCTCCCCTCAGTCTCAGCAACATCATCTTTTGCTTGAGCATTATCAGAATCATTGAGCTCAGCAAAGTCTTTTTCAAAGTTTTTACTCCTCCCCTTAAGCTCTGCATCAATTTTCCTCCCCTGTTTGGAAGAATCTCCCAAAACTTTAGTAGAACTTGCAGAAAACTTATCCTGAGGTGAGGATGATGAAGATAACACAACCTGAGGTCTTTGCTTGTTGAGATTCTCAACTTCATTCTGCAATCTTTGAATCTCAGCCTTCAATTTATTCAGCTCTGTGGCATGTTGTTCTTTGGTCTGTGCCAGATCTTTCTCCAGAGCTTGAACCTGCTTAACTAATTTGGTACAAATGTCCATCAATTCATTTTGTTGCACACTACCTTCATCACTTCCAACTGTGTAACCTGCTGGGAGAGGTGAATCATAAGGCATTGATTCAGGCTCTTCCCTAGTTGGACTAGGATGAAGCCTTGAACCACCACTGCTTGTTCCTAAACCAAAAGGCTCAGCAACATGCAATGTTGAGATGAGAAAAGTTGGCTGTTTAGACCTTCTCTCATAAGTGTGAGTTACAGCAGGGGTATGTTGAATTTGTGGAACAACAATAGTGGGTGTGTTTTGAGATGCAGCTGGGATTGGTGCATCCTCACCCTGTACTAGAGCAATTTTAGCAAGCATTTGAGGCAAAAGTGGATGAACCTCCCCATTCCAAAGATCTGAAGCCTTACACATGTTTTGAAAAATTTTTGGCTTAAGAGTGGAAGGTTCATAAATTCTATTGTGAGGGTGCAGTTGAAACTCATTTAACACTGCATGCACAAACCTTGGATACATCAAAAATTTATATTGACTTTTTACATTGCCTTTCATATTATTGAAAATAAACTTTGAAAAATTGAAAGTCCTATCTGTTGCCAAACAAACCAAAGGATAAGCCATGGTTGATGCAAATTGTTCATAAGATGTTTTCTTAGGACTTAGGCAATGTAGAAGAGTGTGAATTAAAAATCTCCAATGGGGACAAAAACATCCTTTTCTGAAAGTAACTTTTTGTTCAGATGTATCATACCCCATTAAAGCAATATTAGAGAAAATTTCTGAATTAGGTAATGTGATGATACCATTGAGATCATCCAATTGGAGAATTCTCCTCAAGGATGACTCAGTAACATCAATAGTTACCCCATCAACTGTGGCTCTTAGAGCATCCACAGATTCTTGTGTGTCTCCCTGTTCAAGAGTTATGGACTCCACAGTGTTCCAGAACTGTTTGATATGAGAGACATAGATTTTGGGATTAAAAGTTAAGGCATACCTTATATGAGTAGTGTTTAGAAAATCCACAATCTGATGAAAAACAGGGCCACTCTTCTCAGTTGACTTTTGTAAGTAGGCCACTTGGTTGTGCTCCTCGACAAATTTTAGAATCGCCATGATATTTGTGAAAAGAGAGAATAAAAGTGTTAGTAATCAAGATAAAAAGCCAGCCGTATGATGATCAATTTATACTAATAGGGTTTGAGGAGGTTGCGCAATGTGAATTATCTTTAGAAAGAATTATCTTTGGAAAAAGAATAATTTATAATAAGTAAGTAGATAATTCACAAAAGATTTTACCCTATTAATAAGGAAAGACGGTTATTTTTACAACGGCTAGTAAAAATTGGATTACTGACACAACAGTTGTAACGGCTAGTTCATCAGTGAAAAAATTACTCTTGCAGTGGTAACTAATGAACTAGCAGTGGTAAAATTTTCACAAAATATCAAAGAGCAGTGGTGAATAAAACATGAAAATTTGCTGCTCTTATCATAGTTTTTAGCAAACTACCAGCTATCAACGGATTTGATATGTCTTTACCATGAGCCGTTTGCTTATGGACTAGCCAACTCTTGATCACATGGATGTATGGTGAGTTGATGACCTAGTTTTTGGTAAACTATCAACCATAAACGGATTTGATAAGTCTTTACCAGTAGCCGTTTGCTCTGGACTAGCTGATTCTTATGTGGATTAGACATGGTGAATCAATAACCATTTGTTGTGTGTCTATGATACACACCTTATAACTCCAATGATATGGGTAGTATTCTGCAACACAAAGTAACTCTCAACTTAACCCATAAAGATTAACCCAGAATAACTTTTTAACCAAGTTACTATTCACAAAAATATCTTCCAAAAGTCAACCCGATAATAACCAAATTTACTCCTCCAACCTACCAAAACAAGTAGGAGTAAATATCCTTCATTAATTAGAATTCGACCTTGACTTTGCATATAAAAGGGGGCTCAACATCTTTTATCTCTCATCAACAATCTTCTTCAATAACACAAACCCTAAACATCATCATGAGTTGGTTTCCATTGATCTACATCTCTTCTGATGACTCTTCAGATGAGGAAATCAGTTACTACTCAGACTCTGAAGAACTTTCTGCTGGATGGAGTGGATATTTTCCACCAGATGCTGCAACTGCTACATCTTCAAGCATGAAGCCTAATAAGAAGATATCAGCTGATCCTGCTCCATCTCTAGAGTTTTATTCAAGCTCTTCCTCTGATGATGATAATGATCCAACCTTTGATCTTTCCAAAGAGCTTCCAAAGGCCCTCACCACAGCATTGACAACTGCAATAAACAACATGAAGTGGCCAGCTGTTGAAAAGCCTACTCAAGCACCAAGACCTCCCAAGCAAGTTCTGGGACTTGCTTGTCCAAGGAAACAACTCTCTTTTGATGACAAGAGAAAGAAAATTTCCAAGGGCAAGCATCAGTATGAGGGAAAAGGAAAGAAACCTATGGAGTAGGTGTTAGGTTGTAGGTTCATGTCTTATGTGATGGTTTTCTGTTATGGTGACAATGTTTTGTTGATGGTTGTGATGTACTCTTCTTTATGATCAATAAAAGTACTCTTTTGTTCTTGCTATTACCACCAATCTTTCCACTGTTGTATGTTAATTACCACTGTGCTCTTGATAACTCTGCATACAAGTTAGTAGAAAACCATACATACAATACAAACAATATTAGTACCTAAAAGGTATCCTGCAACACTGAAAAGTATTTAGACATCAAAGATTTATGGATTGAGCATTCCAATACCTGTTACCAAGTATTGAAACCTACCCACATCAAGCCCTTTTGTTAATAAATCAGCATAATTGTCATCAATATGAATTTTGACAACATTAATAAGCTTTTTCTCAAAACAATCTCTAATAAAGTGATGTCTAATTTCAATATGTTTAGTTTTAGTGTGTTGCACATGATTTTTAATAATGCATATGGTACTACTATTGTCTATATAGATAATGGTGTTCATGAAATTGTACCCATAATCCAATAATTGATTCTGAAGCCAAAGGATCTGAGCACAACAACTAGCAGCTGCAACATATTCTGCTTCAGTGGTTGAAGTAGCAACCATAGTTTGCTTCTTGCACTGCCATGACACCAATCTACATCCAAGAAATTGACATCCTCCAGTGGTTGATCTTCTATCCAAACTTGCACCAGCATAGTCACTATCAGAGTAAGTGATCAATTCCATAGGAGAGTCTCTTGGATACCATAATCCTAGTTTAGGATAAGTCTTCAAGTACCTAAAAATCTTTTCCACTGCTGTCATATGTGATGTCTTTGGAGTTACTTGAAATCTTGCACAAGCACAAACAACAAACATAATATCTGGCCTTGATGAAGTAAGATACATCAAAGAACCAATCATAGATCTGTAAGTGTGAACATCAACATTAGCACCACTAGCATTCTTCAACAATAAGTGAGTGGTCTTGTCAGCAGGAGTATTTGAAGATTTTGCATCAGTAAACTTGAACTTCTTAATAATCTCAGCCACATATTTGTCTTGACTGATAAATATGCCTTCCTTACTCTGTTGTACTTGCAGCCCCAAAAAGAATGTAAGTTCTCCCATAGAACTCATTTGAAATTCATCTTTCATCAGCTTCTCAAACTCTTTGCACATCTCTTGTTTAGTAGACCCAAAGATAATATCATCAACATATACTTGCACAAGTAGGATATCACCCTTGTCTTTCTTGATGAACAAAGTTTGATCAATCTTGCCTCTATGAAACCCATTATTCAACAAATAATTAGCTAAGGTTTCATACCACTTCCTTGGAGCCTGATGTAAGCCATAAAGAGCCTTAACCACTTTGTAAACTTTATTTGGGTGCTGAGGATCTTCAAAGCCTGGAGGTTGAGAGACATATACCTCCTCATCAATAGTTCCATACAGAAAGGCACTCTTAACATCCATTTGATAGACTGTAAAGCCCATAAATGATGCATAGGCTAAGAACAATCTAATAGCCTCAATCCTTGCAACAGGAGCAAACACTTCTTCATAATCAATACCCTCCTCTTGAGTGTATCCTTGAGCAACCACTCTAGCTTTGTTCCTGATTACAATACCTCTTTCATCTTTCTTGTTTCTGAAAACCCATTTAGTACCAATGACCTTTATACCATCAGGCAAGTCACAAAGAACCCAAACCTTTTGAAGCTTAAACTGCAGCAACTCATCTTGCATAGCTTCAACCCAGCTAGATTCTCCTAAAGCCATATACACATTCTTAGGCTCCACCTGTGAGAGAAAACAGAAAAACAAACACTCATTCTTCTTGCTATGTTTCTTGGACTCATACACTTCACTTATGAACCCATGAATATCATCTTTCTTTGTCTGTCTTCTAGTCTTCACACCTGATTGAAGTTCACCAATAACATTATCAAGTGGATGCACTTTGTGAATTGTAGACTGTGATATGCTAGGAATATCATATGTTGTAGGCATGTTTGAGATCTCTACATCATCACTTGGCGATTCCTGAGAAGTATGGTCCACAGTTGGGCTTACAGTGGAAACTTCTGGTGTAGCAGTGGGAATTGAGTTACCACTGCTAGTAGGAATATCTTTATTCACACCATCTGCATCACTTGGCTTTTCAGAATTATCAACAAAGTCCCAAAGTGGCATAACAATTTGATCTTCATCATCTTTGCAAGCTTCATCTTCATCAATGAATTCTTCTGAATCTTCAAGATCTTTGTCTCCAGTGCTTGAAGTGAGAGGAACATAATTCATTGTATTTGATAATGTTTCAAGATCAAATAGCCAATCTGGTCCTGAACCTGCCATGTTTGCTTTATTTTCAAGAAACTGAACATGCAAGTTCTCTTCAATCTTCTTTGTTCTTAAATTGTAGACTCTAAAAGCCTTGCTAACCATAGAGTATCCAACAAAGAAGCCTTCATCTGACTTTTCTTCAAATTTACCCAGATGATCAATGGTATTGAGAATAGTAACATGACACCCAAATGGCCTCATAAACTCCAAAGTGGGAGGTTTTCCTCTGAACAACTCATAAGGTGTCTTGTTCTTTGTTTTAACCACTAAAACTCTGTTCTGAATATAACAAGCGGTGTTAACTGCTTCAGCCCAAAAAGTCACTGGAAGCTTGGAATCAGCTAACATGGTTCTAGCAGCCTCAATTAGTGTTCTGTTTCTTCTTTCTGCAACTCCATTTTGTTGAGGAGTTCTTGCAACACTAAATTCTCTTTTAATACCTTTGTCTCTGCAGAAATCATCCATAACTTTATTCTTGAACTCTGTCCCATTGTCACATCTGATGATCTTGATTTTCTTTTCAAATTGATTTTCAACTTGAGTGATTCAGTCTTAAGGATGCCAGTGGTTTCATCCTTGGTACTCAAAAAGAAAACCCATGTGAATCTACTGAAATCATCAGTCACAACTAGACAATACTTCTTCAAATTGATGTTGCTCACAGAGGTAGGACCAAACAAGTCCATATGCAGCATAAAGAGTGGATGATTGATTGAATTGAATGCCTTGGTCTTGCATGAAGCTCTGTGTTGCTTTCCTTTGAGACAGGCAACACAAGTTTGGTCATTTTCAAATCTTTTCTCTGGTAAACCTCTGACAAGTCCATCTTTCACAATCTTGTTGATGGTCTTGAAGTTAACATGACCAAGTCTTCTATGCCAAAGCATTGATTCATCCAAAGTGGATTTAGCAAGCAAGCAAGTAACATCATTATTAGCCACTATGTTCTTCATGTCAATGCTATACAAATTTCCTTTTCTAGGGATTTTAAGCAAAATGTCACATTCATTAGGAAGCTTATAATCCTTAGATAAGATATAGCATTCATCTTCTGTGAATAGAACTCTATGCTTCTTGTCACACATCTGTGACACACTAAAGAGGTTGTACTTGAGTTCTTTCACATACTGCACATCTTCAAAATCAATGTTTCCAGCCTTGATTGTTCCTTTACCAGAAACTTTGCCACCAATTCCTCCTCCAAAGCTGACAAATTGTCCATCATAAGGTTGAAAGTCTGAAAGATAGGACTTATTGCCAGTCATGTGCCTGGAACATCCACTGTCTGAGTATCCTTGATCATTAGTAGTCTTTGAATGTCCCTGCACACAAAATAAAGGAATTAGTTCCTTTTGGGGACCCAAGCCACAAATGACTTGGATCTGCCTCGTGTATCAATATAATTATATCTATCAAAGGTCATTGATATACCATTGGGATTGTTTGAGGTAATGTTTCCTTTTGGTTTCCATTCCCAACGTGTTGAGGCCTTAACAGCATTTCCCATATTTACCCTTTTCTTGTTAACAGACCCACCAGTGGTAACTTTTGGCCTTGCAGTGGTAACTGCTGGCTTAGCAGTGGAAACTGCTGATTTTGTAACTTTAGGTACCCACTTTTGATTATTATAAACTTTCTTATCAAAATTGGTCTTTTTCCCTGTTTGAGTAGATTTAACAAAATTAGTAATAGGGGGCTTAGGATAAACGCTGTTTTTATTTCTGGCAATGGCAACTGCTGGTCTAGCAGTGGAAATTGGTTTAATGCCAAAATGAAGCAAAACAGACCTGGGAATCATCTTGCTAAGTGGATTTGGGTGAGTTAAGTTATTAGCATTTTGTCCATTCACCCTTGTATTCCCAAACACTTCCCTTCTTCCCAAGTGGTAGGTACAGCTTTAAGCCAAATGGTCAAAGCTACCACATATATGACAGGGTTTGTTATTGAACACAAAGTCACTACCAAATTGCCTAGATTTAACATGATTCCAACTCCTCATATTACCTCTAGGAGTTGGTGACCTACTTCTGTACATCTCTGCATATCTAGTAGTGGGCCTAGTGAAATTAGGTTGTGACCTAGGCTTCTCTTTGACTACATCAGGAATACTTCTTTTAATCTCCACTTTAACATTCTCAGGAACACTAGGCTTAGACTCAACTTTCAAATTATCATCTTTAAGAGATGAGTCACTAGCACTATCAAATACATCAACCTGAACCTTTTCAATTTCAACTGGTTTAACAAACTTTGGTCCATAGGTCATAGGTGGTTCCTGGAATTCTTCTAAACCTGTGTGAGCTAAGTCAATGCCAGGAGGTGATGGAACACCTCTTAGAGGTGGTGGAACTGTTTTGTATCCAAGTCCTGATTTTGCTTTGCTTACAACTTGGGCTTCCCAAATTTTATCAATACACTTGGATTGATGATCCAGTGTTTGCTTAGTTATCATTATATTCTCACTAGCCACTTTAACCTTTTCTAGTTCTTCTCTAAGAACCTTATTAACAGCAACCTGATAATCTAAGTCTCTTCTTAATACTGCAATATCATCATTGAACTTAGATTCATTTGCCCTATAATGCTTTAATTGAGTTTCTAAAACACCTAGGCCTCTTTTATGATTTGCTAAGTTATAATTAGTATGAGTTAACTCTATGTGTTGCTCATTAAATTGTGCTTTAAGTTTCTTATACTCTTTTAAGGCCTTACAAGATTTAGAACAAGCATTATTAGTTTGTACCTCAGAGTCAGAAAAAGCCATTAGTGCAAGCTCTGTAGCAACCATTGCAGATTCTGAATCGTCTTCCTCTTCCTTAGTCATAAAGCTCCAATCAAAGCTCACTCCATCAATGGCCAATAGCCCCTTTGGCTCATCAGTAGTAGGTTCCTTCTTCTTGTCCTGCTTGTACCAAGTTGACCTGTTGTCAGACTTCCTTGGCTTCCTACACTCCCTGGCAAAGTGCCCCTTCTTATGACAATTGTAGCACTCCACCTTCTTTTTGTCAAAACCTACTGTTTCATTGCCACTGATGTTGATCTTTCTTCCAGTCTTCTTCCAAAACTTCTTTGTCCTTAAGCTTAGTAATGTCACTTGCCATTTAATGTCCATCTCCTCCATATCATCTTCATCAATTTGATCCAGATACTCATGATTGAGAATTGAACCACCCACTTGACTTGATATAAAGGCATAAAAAGTAGTATCACTAAGTCCTGCAATCTGTCTCTTTGAGCTACCAGTGGAAACACTTCCACTACCAGTGGAAACAACAATGTTAGCACTGTCATCATCTCTATCACTTTCTTCATCTGAACTATCATCAAGAAATGATGATATGAGTGCTACACTTCCTGAACTTGAGCTTATTTTGCCAGCTTTCTTCAATCTTTGTTCAATAACCTTGAAGTTATTGTACAAGTCATAAAGTTTCATGGTCTCCAATTCTGGCTTATCTTCCCACACAGCAACATTGGTTCCAAACTCAGAGAGTAAGCTTCTTAAGAACTTTAGATTGAGGTCTTCCCTTTTCACCTCAATTCCAAAAACAGTGAGTTGAGTAACAATCTTTTGTAGCCTTGTGAAGATGCTATCAAGAGATTCATTACTTGATGAACCAAAGTTTTCATAAGTCTGCTTCAGCAAGGTCTTTTGAGTCTTCTTGGTGGAATCATTACCACCAAAAACTTCACAGAACTCATCAAAAAGAGTCTTTGCAGTCTTGTACTTGCTGAATGCGAGAACTTGGTCTCTGGGAAGTGTCATCAGCAACAAACCTCTGGCCTTGAGATCATTCTTCAACTGAAGTCTTTCATCATTAGTAACAGGTCCAGTGTTGACCTTAATTACTTCCTTGCCACCAATCATCTCTGAAGTAGAATTTGGTTTGAAAGAGTTTCCAACCATAATGATCTCCCAGAGTGTGTAGTCTTGGACCATAAAAAATTGTTCAATCATTAGCCTCCACATCTCAAAGTCATTCAACTTAAGCTTTGGAAGCTTAGCAGCAATGTTTGAGTTACTGGTTTCTGTCTCCATTGATTCTTCTGAGTGAACTTGAGTCTTCTAAATCAAAGTATCAAAGCCTGGCTCTGATACCACTTGATTGATCTAAACACCTTGAACTTGTGTTAGATTGATACTTTGAATTATATCACTAAGTATGCGGAATCTACTTAGTAACACTTAGAAGATTGATTGTGAGTAAGACAGTTGTATATGAATAAGAACAATGTATGTAAACAAACTATTAGCTCCAATATTATTAATAAGGGTGAAAGCTGAAAACACGCAAAATAATATTTCAAAACACACGATGTACGCAACAAACTTTCAAAAAGCTGAAAACACGCAATATACTTTCAAATTTGGAACAATGTACGCAATATGACCTGGAACCAGCAGGTTACCAGGTTTCAAACTTTGAAAATTGACAGGAATAGTCCCTGTGGCTTGCGTTGACTTTCGCTGGTCATCCTTGGACTTTTTTTAACCTACAAAAGGTACAATAACGGTCCCTATCGTTTGCGTAGACTTTCACATTAGTCCGTTTTTATACTTTTTCACCCGTTCTCTTACGTTTTTATCCGTTTTCGTCTGTTTTTTTACGTTTTCGTTCGTTTTTATACAATTTCATCCGTTCTCTTACGTTTTCGTTCATTTTTTATACGTTTTCGTTCGTTTATACACGTTTTCACACTCGTTTCTACACACGTTTTTACATACGTTTTCTCAAACATTTTTACACACGTTTTTACATACGTTTTCACACACGTTTTTACACTCGTTTCTACACACGTTTTCACAAACATTTTTACACACGTTTTTATATACGTTTTCATACACGTTTTTACACACGTTTTCACACTCGTTTTTACACACGTTTTCACAAACATTTTTACACGCGTTTTTACATACGTTTTCACACACGTTTTTACACTCGTTTCTACACATGTTTTCACAAACATTTTTACACACGTTTTTATGTACGTTTTCACACACGTTTTTACATACCTTTTCACACACATTTTTACACACGTTTTCGCACACGTTTTTACACACGTTTTTATATACGTTTTCGCACACGTTTTTACACACGTTTTTATATACGTTTTCACACACGTTTTTACACACGTTTTTACATACGTTTTCACACACGTTTTTACATACGTTTTCACACACGTTTTCGCACACGTTTTTACACACATTTTTATATGTTAGCATTAAAAATATGTATTATGAAGTGATGGTCATTCTAATATTGTAACTTTGTGTCGTGTGTTAAGATTAGTAATAGTTTAGTCATTGGGCCTTGGACTTGGCAAGCTAATATGTTATATGCTATGTTTCATAAGCCTAGTTATCCAATCATGTAACCAAGTCCAAGCCCAAGCCCATAGAAAGCCCATAGGGCATCTTATGTTAAGAACTATTTAAACACCTCAAAGGCTCATTTGAGGAGTGTGCTTGTGTTTGTATTTGTGTGTGTTTTTCTTAATAATATTCTCTCATTTTCCATCTCTCTAGTTACACATATACGATCCATATACTCTCACCAAGTCACCATCTTTCTTCTTCTAATCTTCTATATTTGTGATAAAGTTGTGTAATCTAAAGTCCTACAAGTGGTATCAATCGCCTAACAATGATTTAGGAGTGTTGGGTGTTTGTGTTTTTCGTCTTTTTTTAAACTTCCTACACGTTATTTTCATAAAAATTCTTACTTTTCTTGTTTTTCTTGGTTTTTAACACTTTTTTGATTACAAACTAGTGTTATAAACCCTATCTAACAAGAAAGTTTTAATCTTTTTGAAAATTTCTAGCTTAAAAAATCGATTTTGGTTTTTGTACTTATTTTCTAGAACACGAAAAAGTTTTATAAAAATCATCAAGTTTGGAACTTTCTTCAAGTTTTGGTGATTTTATGCAAAGAAGTACAAGTATCTTGGAACACAAACTTGATTTTAGAGTGCTTTGAGCTACACGATTTGGCTACCATTTTTCGAGAATCTCATCCTAGTTTTCATCATACGATTCCGTGGTTTATTCGGTGTTTTTCTTCCTTGTATAAGTTAGAAAAAACACTTCGACTTGGGTTAACTTTCTAAATTGTATAATTTAGAAAAGTCTTGCACATTTTCGAAAAGTGAAATTTCTCGAAAACTTTGCATCACATTTTCGAGAATCTGTGTTGACAGATTATTTCACATATTATATTGCCATCCAATTTCAAATTTTCGAAAAGTCTTCTGCCAACTTTTTCGAAAAATATTTGATATTCTCGCAATCATTGGACATTTTCGAAAACTGTGGACCACCTTTTTCGCAAAACTGACATTTTCGAAAACATTGGACATTTTTTTTTCGCAAACCTGATTTTGTCGAAAAAATATATTGGACAATTTTTCTCGCAAACGTGAAATTTTTCGAAATCTTGGTCATAGTTTCGCATACTTGGAATATTTTCGAGAACTTGAAATATTTTCGAGAACCTTGCAAATCTACAAGAACGTGGTCAACTTTTCGCAAATTTTTAAGTTTTCGAGAACTTGGACTTATTTCGAAAAACTGACAAATTATCGAGAACTTGGGAATTCTCCGACAAGAAGAAGTTATTGAAGTTAAAACTTTCACAGTCAAATCTTGCAACAACTTACTCCAAACTCAACTCCTATTTCGTTGAAAAGATCCAAGAATCAACTTTATCCATCTAAACTTCATCTAATGGCATCTCAGCAAGATATCCATGCAGCCGGTGCGGAAAACCGACCTCCTATGCTTGAAAAAGGTGGATATCTCCCATAGACAAGCCGCATGCTTCGTTACATCAAAACAAAGCCTGATGGTAAATTAATGATCAACTCCATTATAAATGGTCCATTCATGCCAAGACAAGTTCAAATTGAAGGCAATCCAAATACAACACCTCCTACTCAACCATTCGTGCGTGAACAAACAGAAGCAGATTACACAGAGGAAGACAAGAAGCAGATCGCCGCTGATGATATGGCAATGCATTTAATCCAACTTGGATTACCACGGGAGATCTTTGCTGCGGTCGACAGTTGTGAAACTGCTTATGCTATGTGGGAACGTGTTAGAAGGATATGTCATGGAACTGAGATTGGACAACAAGACGTTGAGAACAAACTTCTTACTGAATGGGAGAATTTCACATCCACTAAAGGTGAATAGATTGAATCTTACTACACAAGGTTTTGCACTTTGATGAATGAGTTAATTAGAAACAAGTTGACACCTCGAACAATTGCAACAAACATCAAATTCATCAATAACCTTCCAGAAGAATGGGGTCGTTATGTTACAATTGTCAATCAAACAAAGGATTTACATAAGGTGAATTATGATCAACTCTATGACTTTCTGAAGCAAAACCAAGCTGAGGCTAATGAAGTTAGGAAAGAAAGATTGGAAAAGAATCATGATCCTCTCGCACTAATTGCTAATACACCAACACCATTACAAGTGAACACTCAACAACCATCATCATCCACTCACAACTACATGCAACCTTCATACATTCAACAAACAACACCGGTCTACCAACAACAGTTCTACCCACAGCAAGAACAACATGTTATTCCACAACAGCAATACCAACAATTCCAAGAACCAGAATTCACTGAAAATGATGAAGCTACTGCAGCATTGACCCAAGCATTTGCTTTTCTGTCAAAGGCATTCCAAGGACGCTATTCTACACCAACAAACAACAACCAAAGGATTTCATCAAACACTCGCAACAAGTAGATTGCTCAGCCGAGTTTCAATATGGGCAACGGAGGCCAAATGGTTGGAGTTTATGGGAATCAGCAAGGATATGCTACTGGAATTAACATGGGGAATCAGAATATGCTGATTGCAGGGAATCAGAATGCAGGAAATCAGTATGGTCAGTATGCAGGGAATCAGTTGGGTCAGTTTGTTGGAAATCAGAGGGGTCAGAATGTTGTTAATCAGGCAATGGGTAATCAGAATAGAAATGTTGCAGCTCCAGTAGTTGGGAATTTGGGAAATGTGAATCAGGGTAATCCGGTAAAGTGTTTCAACTGCCAGGGTGTAGGTCATATGGCAAGGAACTGTCCTACTAAGCCAAACAAGAAAGATCTAGCATACTTCCAGAAAGCAGTGATGTTGGCACAAAAGGCAGAGGCAGGATTTCAGTTGAATGCAGAGGAGAATGACTTTATGGCTCTTATGGATGACATGGAAGATAGAGAAGATATCGATGCGAACTGTATATTCATGGCGAATCTTCAGGAAGCTAAGTATGACACGGATTCTGACACACTTCCTGTTTATGACACCAATGCACCATCTGAGGTATCCAACTTCAACACATGTCACAATAATGATATATTTGATATGTCTCCTCATGAGGAACAGCATTCTGAGAAGCTAGCACCCACTTATGATACTTACCTGGACACGCCAAGTAGTAGCAATACTCCTTCAGTAACTCCAGATGTGAATCATAATGGAGGCTTCGTTTCACAGCATTCTGAGAATGATGAGGAAACACGTGCTTTGTTTGAATCATTATTGAATAATTGTCGTATTGAAATTGAGAATGTGAAAAAGGTCAATCGCGATGTTAAGGCCGCGAATGTTAAATTGACCGCTGAGCTTGAGAGTTACAAAGAAAACGTTAAAGCTTTTGAATTTCATAACAAAAGATTGTCTGAATTAGAAACTGGTTATCAAAATTCCGTTTCAAGGGAAAAACAATTGCAACTCAAGTTTGATACACTTGATGTTAATTCTTTCAAAAAGATAAAATCTTTAAACGCGGAAATTTCTGATTTACAAAACCAACTTTCTAAACAAAAAACAGCTTATACCAATCTTGAAAAAGAAAGGGATGAGTTGAAAAAGGACTTTGCAAAGAAAGAAGATAAACTTTTGGCCGAAATCGTAGAGTCAGAACACATGATTGCTCACTTAGAAGAATTAGTGGTTAAATTGGGTCAGTCAAGTCAAACAATGAAAATGATTTCAAATCAAACTAATCCGGTTTACCATACGAAACATAAAGTGGCTCTTGGTAACAACACCCCCAGTAATCTCAAGAAAGCTCAGCAAGAACAGAATGTTTTGTATAATGGTAATATGATTTACACAAAACATGATCCTCCCGTCGTTCGGGATTCTGTGCAAACGATAGAACATGTCGAAGAGAGCATTACTAAAATGAAACAAAAGGATTTGAAACCCATTGATTACAACAAATTGAACAAACTTTCGGGAATTACTTTTGTTCCACAAAAAGAACCATCTGTGTTTTCCATAAAACGACCATTCTCAAAAATGTTTTCTAAGAAAGTAATTGTTTCCAAATCTCTTTAAAAAATGGAACAAATTTCTTCTAACAACACTTTTAATACAAGTGAGGCTAGAGAAATTTTGGATGACGTTAAAAAGAGAATTCAAGAACTTCAAAATATTGTTGCTTCTAAAACTACAATCAATATTAACAACTGGCATTCTAGTTTTCATATTGAGCAGAAAAAAGTTTTTGAAAACGAAATTACTATCCCACTGAATAACGTCAGTGCGAGGGTAATCCATTTTGAACAAGCTTTCTTAAAAGAAACGGCCAACTTTGTCAAGGACCACAAATCCCTGGTAAATGAAGCTAATGATACTCGTGAAAACATGAATGTTTTGGAAAACCTAACTGATTCTCTCTTCGAAGCTGTTATGACCACTGACATTATGTCCATCATTTTACAAACATATTATGTTCAAGACGATGAAAGACTGAGAGCTGAGACCTCCGCAATTGTTTCAAAATATGAAAATGCTCTCATAAAGCTTGAAAAAGAAAATGTGTCATATTTTAAACAACCTGACCGAAAAAAGGAAGAATGGAAGTATGACAAATTGTCGTATGAGCGTGACTTAAAGAAAATGAAAGAGCAAAATGATCTTTTGAGGGCTCAGCTTGAAAGTCAAAAAGGAAAGGGTGAGGAAACTAAGTTTGCAAAACCATTGACTTCGGAGAAACCAAATGTTTCTAACACGGTTCAAAAACCAAAAATGTCAATTTCACGGTTTGCTCCAAAAGTCGATGAGAAAAAGGATTTGACAAAAACAGTCACTCCAACACCCTTGCCCAAGAAAAGTGAAAATGATAAGATTGTTGATAAAGGAAAAGCGGTTGTCGAAACTTCTAAAGTGTTAGCACCTGGCCTTTTTAGGATTAGTCCCACTAGTGCTTCTGCCTCAACATCTAAGACAAATGACAAGTGCATAAAGGCTAATTCTAAAGAATCTAGGGATGCTAAAAAGGACAACAATATAAATCCTAATGTGTGTACCTTACCTTCTACAGGATTAGAAAGCACCTCTAGGAGCAGCAGACTAAAGCCTAGGAGCAATACAAGAAACAATAGAGTCTCGCCTGTCTCTACGAGTAGTTGCAAGAATAAAGTTGAAAAAGTAGAAGAACACCCTAGGAATTTATCGCTTTTTAATAAGAAACATGATTCATCTGAATGTAATGTCGAGCGTACTGTTTCTAATGCATGTAATGACTCTGTTTGTTTAATATGCAAGAAATGTTTAATTAATGATGTTCATGATGAATGTGTTTCTACGTATATGAATGTTACGCCTGAACAGAAGAATCTTCCAAAAAGACCTAGTGCTAGATCCAGATCTATAGAAAGATTAGTTGCACGATTTAGGACTACCACTATTAGTCGAATGCCTAGGAACTATCTTAAGTTTTGTATGTGGATTCCGACGGGTAGAGAGTTCACTCTTAAGGACGGCAAATTAGAAATAACTCAAGCTAAACAAGTAGCAACTGTCTATGAGTGTGATTCTGCTTTTACTCCTAACCCCATAGAACCAAATTCAACACGGTTTCCAAATACAAACTCTTCTGTTCTTGGCAGGTTATCAAAATATGTCTTTGGATCGTCGACTCGGGTTGCTCCAAGCACATGACCGGGAATTTAAAGCTGCTGATCAATTTTTTCTGGAAATTCATGGGAACTGTACGCTTTGGAAATGATCATGTAGCAGCTATTCAGGGTTATGGAGATCTTCGGTTTGAGAATTTTTTAATCACTCGAGTTTACTACGTCGAAGGGTTGGGACACAACTTGTTTTCAGTCGGGCAGTTTTGTGATGCAGATTTAGAAGTGGCATTCAGAAGAAACACGGTCTTTATCAGAAATTTGGTTGGTGATGATCTCTTAACTGGTAATCGTGGTACAAACTTGTATGCTATCGACATCAACCAAATGGCTTCTACATCACCAATTTTGTCACAACTCGTAATTTCCGATCATTTTCCAAACCTCGACAATTTACTATTCACAAGTTACTATTCATCATTTACTATTCATCGATCACTATTCATCGTTTTTGAGGTCAATTTGACATTCTGAGACATATTCAGAAATTTTACTATTCACTTGACACTATTCATTTCCGAGAAAAAACCACTATTCACGTGCATTATTCATGTCATCGTAAATTTTGTTTACGAGTGTTCAAATTCGCGTAACCGTATTGGTTCAGGAGCGAATCCATGCATTATCATTTGGGACATTTCATACGGACTAGAAATAGTCAGCTTATCACCTTTATGGCACATGCATACTATTCCACTCGTAGGGTATTCAAATTATATTTTTAATATAATTAACGATTTACGTATGTTTATTTTAAATAAACACTAATACGCGAACTATAAATGAAACTAACACGTCCGACACTTCCGACTATGATCCCAATATATTTTTATATTCATTTTTATAATATAAAAATTATAATATTAATTTACCCGGTATTTTGGAAATTTATTTATTACGTATCGTACGTTTAACTTAATAACGACGGTTTTCACCAAAATTGAACGATAATCACCCAAACTCTCCGTACTTATACCCGACATATTTTTACAATTTTTATAACTTTATTATGACCCGAATAACTCCAACAAAATTTATTTCTAACAAACCCGGTACCCGATTAAACCTTAAACCTAAACCTAACCTAACTACACTTTATTACTAATACAAATTTTTACTAACTAACCACCCAACATCATCCCCCTTTTCCCTCCCCAAAACCGGCCAACCCCCCCCCCCCCCCTTTTTGGTCTTCAAGCTTTAATAACTCACCAAACTAATTTAATGTCACCAAACAATTGTCCCCTTTGTATAAATTAAACTTTTCTTACTCATTTTCACTAAAATCACTTTTACTTACACTTAGCAAGTTCTTTTCTCTCTTTTCTTTGGAGTTTGGTTCGAATTGGAGTAAACAAGGAGCAAGGAGGGTAAATTTTACAAGATCATATCATAAACTAGTTTGTATAATCATCCTTGTTAGAGTTTTGAAATAAAAACTCAAGGATTAGTAAGCTTTTTATCATCTAAACTCTCTAAACCATCAAGTAAGTAAACAAACTCATTTTTATGATTTTTACAAGTTATTATTATGTTCATATAATTTTCTTATAAGATCTTTTACATGCATCATCTTGTACCACTTCATTTTTGTATATATTAACTTTGAAGCCCTAGAAATGGAAACATATGAAACTCTTGTTAGACCTAGTGGTTTGATGATATTTAAGGACCCATGACACCCTAAGAAGGTGTATGGTAGGATTAGATTAGTCTTGTGGTGTTTGAAAGTGGATTGATGGATGATGGAACTAGATTAGAGACTTGAAAATGGTTTTTGAAACTTTTGAAATACCTACTGTCCTTATTTTAAATTCGTGTGAAAATCAGTAGATGATGACTAAGTTTTGACCAAAGATTTAGAAAATACATTCAAAAACGAAACTTTAGGCGAAAGAACGGATTAAAACGAGTTTATAACGAAGGAGTTATGATTTTTGCAAACTTAACGACGAAAACTACTTTTCCAGAAAACTGCTTGCTGTTGGGCAGAATACGATGGGTATTTTGAAGCATTAAACGTAACCTAAAGGAGCCGAGTTATCTAAAATATACTAGTATACACAAAGACGAATCCGTGGACATAAAGAACAAGGAAAACGAGCTTAAAACGACAAAGTTATACCCATTCTAACATCGTCAAACTATATATATATATATGGATACAAATAAAAATAATAATGTACGCGCTAAACGGTATATTTTCTAGTAAATATTACTAAGGACTATTTTCTTATCAAATGAATACGTATGACCCGAGATAATACTTATACGACTTAACGACATATTTCAAGGTTTTCAATACAAGGATTTAACGCTAACACTTTTTAACGAGATAGTACGACAAGTTATATACTCCTATATAAGGACTTATTTTCCTAAGTATGGAAACCATTTTTCTACGACGATAACTAGTATTTTCAAATTGCGAGTGGTATGAGTATCATGTGCATGTGCATTCATTTCATTACGGCTTGATCTAAGTTAGATCATGGTTATTCATTTAGGTTGCGGCTAGTACTCGCGCCTCATTGTCCCGACTACTTTCACCTCATTGCACTATCCTTGTACCATTATTTCGAGGTGAGTTTTCATAGCCCCGTTTTAATTCTATATTTTGATTTCAAATCCCACGGGGGAGAATACATTGCATTACTTATTTTTGTGTACATGCCTAAGTATAAAATTCATACATTGCTTAAGTTTCCTTATTACCACGTCTTGATAAGTCCCCTTATTATATCATGGACCGTTAATTTCTAGTACTAAGCGGGAGTGAGTGGATAGATCTATCGAGGGTGACGCCTCCATTCGTGTTTGGGTTGCTCCAAATGGAACGAATGCATTTCATGTCTTTATTATTCGAGTGCCTGGTAAACACTCATTGGGGCCAAGTATCGTCTAGCTTCGGGGTCATGAGCTTAAGAGCCAATGTATATACTTTCCGGACATCCTAATTCATGGCATTACTTATGGCATTTGTACACTTGATTTTACTTATAAACCTATGATTATTCACCAACATTCGTGTTGACCGTTTTTCGCAATGTATTTCTCAGGTTATTAAGGTAGCTCATGTGCATACATTTGGACCTTCATGGAGTCGCGGTGTCGACGCGTCTCACTATATTTTCTGCACTTATGAAACGTTTGATCTTGTTGAGCTTATTCTAACTATATTGGCAAACTCTTTTGGGACCTAAGCTTTGTAAACTCTGAATGTTTTAATGATCAAACGCTGTATTTTCTAAACGACACTTTAGGTCGTTCAATATAACTGTAAGTATGGTGCTATGACAATCACCCCAGGTATTCCATTCCGCTGCCATTCAGGTATTTTGGGGGTGTTACAGATTGGCATCAGAGCTAAGGTTATAGCGAACTAGGATGTATCTTGGACCCTAGACTATAACCACATCATCATAGCATCTCATCATTTCATCATAGGTGCATATTCACTATACTTGTTGCTTTACGCACACACTGTACGAGTTATTCATACCCATACTCATATATATATATATATGATTATATTGACCTGGTTCACAAGTGACATGTCTTCAGATACCCACGCCGTTATCCTTTCGTCGGATTCCAACGTTGAAGATGCCTTGTCATCTTCCACTACCATTATACCACCAGCTGTACTCACACCACCATTAGCACTATTGAATTGTCATAAGAGCGAGGTTCTCATTCAGCCTATACATAGAATGCCATTTGGTAGAGTATTCAGACTTAATTTTAATGGACTTATTTGGATGCTTATTACAAGGGAGATAGCATGTCTTATTTCCTTCACTAGTAGGACGCTTACTACTTAGGTACTACCACCACCGTTGGTTACTTATTACACTATTGGTCGTCCCATAGTGCGTACTTCAACTTTACCTCTTGGATATCGCGAGAGAGCGCGAAAGAGGGTAGTATCCCATTCACTATTATCACCATTATCTCCTAACTCATCACTAGGATCTCATTGTCATCAATGTTATCCTCATCCTTTGGAATACCACTATTGTCATTTCCCTTTTCCATTTCCACTTGCCACGAATTAGATAACACCTTGTGGATAATACCAAGATTACGGACTCAACAGGAACATCTGCAGGTTCCTCAAGAATGGCTTAGAATCTACACTATCTAGAACTTGATCGATGCACAACTACAGATACCACTTCAGGACTATCTCGACCTTATGATGCCATAAACCTGATTTCACTTAGAAGGACTACAGGAAGTCTTTAGACTAGACTTATGTCTTTACTAGCTTTTACTATTATCCTAGCCACGAGAGGTGTGGCATAGTTCGAAGAAACTTGTAGTATTTTGATTGATGTACGAACGGAATCACCAAGTATTGACTCTACTATATGGGAATGGTTGTGCTATCTATGATATTGGCCCATATAAACCGAAACCTTCATGTATTATATTCATGTGTTATGAATATGATGATTGTTATTACCGATAAATTCTCATGGACTCTCATGATTTGATGGAAATAGATTTAAGCAAACCACTCCAAGCATGACGCAAGCTGCTGTTGGACAATTCATTGCCAGGAATGTAACTACCGCCCTCCCCAAGGAACTTACTCACGTGGAATTTATGGGTTGTAATCCCTCCTTCTTTAGCGGAGATGTAGACACAAAAGAATTTCTCAAATGGTTCGAAGAATTAGAAACAATCTTTCAAAGTGGTGACTGTCGTAAGGAAGACAAGGTTAAGTTCGCCACTTGCACTTTTCAGAAGCATGCCCAAAAATGGTGGACTAAGTATGTCCAGGTAGTAGGAGTTGATGCTGCTTACTCACACTCTTGGGAGAAACTAAAAAGGATGATGAGTTTGAAGTTCTGTGTGAAAAGCGAATTACAAGCAATTGAACAAGAAACACTAAACCTTACCATGGAAGGAAATGACGTTGTCAAGTATACTGCTTATTTTTATGATTTTGCTCGACTAGGCTCTGCAATGGATGAACCGGAAAGCAAGAGACTTGAAAGGTACGTAGGAGGACTACCTCCTGAAATTCGTAGGATGGTCATCGCATGTGAACCCAATACCATGTCTAAAGCTATCCAGATGGCAATCGAAACAAAGGAACTCATAGTTCGCGACAAGACATCGGGAGACAATAATAACAACAAGAGAAAAGAGATCGGTAATCAGGATGCTAATGCTACTCAACGACCATTTAAGATACAACAAGTGGTGGAGACCTTTACTGCTGGGTCAAGCCAAAAGAAAGGATATGTAGGTAAATTACCCGAGTGCAACAGGTGTCAGTTTCATCACAAAGGACGTTGCCCGGAACCATGTGGCAACTGCAAGAAAATCGGACACAAAGCCAAGGATTGCAAGACTCCCACCCTCACAAAGCATCAGGAACTCACGGTAATCTGCCGTGAATGTGGAGTAGTGGGACACTTCAAGAGTGAATGCCCGGTGTTGAGAGACCGGAACTGGAGGAAGCAGTTCATGTTTTAAAACCATAGTTCGAGCCCTCTAGGGTTGTACTTTCTTTTGGTACTTTCCATAAGTACGTTGATGTAACCTAGTTGTATTAAGCACTTTCCTATCCAATGTAATGACTATCTTTTGTTACCTCTATGATAACCATAACCTTCGTTTACTCCGCTTTCTATCCCAATCGTTCAATTTTCAATCGTTTCGTAACATTATGCCATTGTTTTATTAAGGATTTGACCGATTTCGTAATTGACGGATTAGTAGATTATTACCAATCCGTAGTATTTACCCATGTATCCAATAAACCATTCCACGAGTTTTATTTCAAACCATTTTACTACCTTATGGAGGAATTGTTTTTATCAAATTTCTAAATTAAGCCGTTTTGTTACCATACTATAAACTGATTTTTCTGATACTACGCCAAATATTTACTATTATTACGCGAAACAATTTTTATATTACTTTGAAAGGAAATGACTAGAATATCATTCTTCGAAACAAAACGTTGAACACCATCTAAAGCTTTTGAGAAAAATAATATTATTTTGATTAAATCAAGCATCGCATCATTAGTCCTCAACTATACATAGCCTGATCACCTATGTATACTTCAGGAAAGATTATGCCATGAAGGAAATGGTTACTTTATAAAGTATTGTTAATAACAATCTTCATCCAAAAGCGTTTTACACAAGTAAACTCTTTTATGAATATTTCTTTCTGACAAATTTTCTCTGGATACTTACCCCACCTGTCACACACTTAGTCATTAAGTTAGACTTTCCATTGACTTCTTTAGGAGAGACTTCCCATATTAAGTACTAGGAGGATTCCTTGATACAAGAAAAACAATAAAAGGGTTACGAAAAACTACTAACCTAGAATAGAAGTATACACCAAGGCAATTTATAGCTCAATAACAGTTCTAAGATGCCACTGGACCATCCGACCCACCATCTCTGACCTAGTTGTCCGATTTTATTATTCAAAGGTACTAGCTAGACTGAGCTACGGGATCAAACACATTGTGAAGGTACGCTAAGCATCACCATGGGAATAAACCAAGCCTCCTAACCGATACTGTAAAGTGTTTTGAGTTAACATGGTCTCATCCATACGCAAACTTCCCTGCAGTGAGTTTACGACAAGAATGATTGATTCGAATTATGGATATCGATATAGATTCCCCTAAAGCATTATGTTCTTTAGAACTTCTGGATAACCTCACCTATACATCGAGAAAGGCATCAGACTCAAGAATATCTCCCCAGCTACATGTGAAGACAATACGGAAATTCATCGACATGGTATCAATTGAAACCCTCATATTGCCAACATGATAACAATTTCAACGATAAACCATCTCAGGACTTAAGTTGGTTGGATACCTAGACTTGTAGTTTTGTCGAATAATCGCCAATAGGCATTTTCTAATGTCAGGAACCGAATGTTAGACACCTATGCATTTATGCGAATATTTCCGATCCTACTATTTTATCCTTGTTAGCATTTTTACTTTTAAATGAAGTGGATTTCAAAATTTTGTCCATACAAATCACATATCTCGTGGAAAATAATTTTGAATTGCCTATTTTGAATAAATACGGCCCTTTTTAGCCAGTATTTACTTGAACCATTATACAATGAGAAATGTTTAAACATCAAACTTTGGTAAATAGTTCTATTCACAACATGTTTGAAAACCGCGTCACATTTCATAACTATTAAATTTTGAATCATCAATAAAGCTAATATTGAGTATACCATTTATTCCATTTTCTAAAATTGTTTATTCAGAAAAAGATTTCAACCAAAAACTCGAAAATCGCGGGATAAATTTGGAAACAAATCACCATGCTATATCGCTTGTGCATTTAGGGCTTTGTGACTTGACAATAAGGAATATTGGAATAGGTGATGAAGGAAATTAGGAGGAACATCATAGAACGATTACAAACGTCAGTAATGGAGACCAAGCACAGTAGGCAAAGAATGACACATGTCTTAGCAATCCATTAGACCAAAACCCAAAGAATCAAATGTTGTTAGCCGTATTTTATCTTCTTCGTATAACGCCGTGTTCGAGAGACGTAACGTTGTGGAATTAGTCACAAGATTTATCGTACCGTTTCAATTATTCCTGATAAAGGTGATTGAATCACCTTGGACTTCTAGCAATCATTTTAAGATTTCTTTCGGAACCTCATAAAGATGTGAACACCGCCTATCATCCTCAGATCGATGGTCATAACGGGAGAACGATTCAAACATAGGAAAGCTATACTCAGAATATGAGTGATTGACTCTAGAAATGGTTGGACTAACCATTTACCATAAATCGGATTCTTTTACAACCATAGTTATCGCGCGAGCATAGAGACTACACCATTTGAGGCACTTTATGGTCGAAGTACCAATTACCCGTTTACAAACTGAAATCGGAAAGTTAAAAATTCACTGGTCTAGAACCAAACCATGGAACAACAAAGGAAATTTCACAAGACAAGAATCGGTTACAAGCAACGAGAAACTGGTAGGAGTTATGTTGGTACATGACGCACATCATACGGATTGGGTATCCTTGAACAAGCAAATTTACTAGATTCACGTGAAAGAACGAACTAAATTGAAAGCTTTGCCTTGAAGAGGCATGATACGATTTTGGTAACACGAGAGATTGAACTTTTAAGTATATTGGACCATTTCAGATTCATGATAGAATCGACCAGCTGACATATAAGATTTGAGTTCTGACAGAGTTCAGCAACATATATTACCCATATTACATTATAAACCTGAAGAAGCACTGATCATCTATTGACGAACCGAACTCGGAAAAAGCCAAACTCACTATTCCAGTAAGCATTCATGAAATAACCGGAATTTTCCTACAAGTCGAGAATCAATTACAAATTCTATAAAATTGTAAACCATTAAAACCTCAAGTTGGTAGCCAGATTACGTTGAAAGTTCTGCCTAGGAAAGGCATGATATTATTCGGAAAGATTTGGAAAGATAAAACCGATATACACTGGACCATGTAATAATTCAGACAGAGTAGGCCTAGTAGCCTTCAGACTTGAGCCTTGTTAAAGAATAGCCGGATTACACAACTATGTTTCACCTATTTGAATCCAGGAAATGACTTTCAGATTAGTCACTTATAATCCCATTTGGAAAGAATTCCAACCCAAAGACAAACGTAAACCTGGTAAGAGGATCAATAGAAATCATGGACTGTTAGAATCGAACGATTGAAGCAAAGTCGAATTCCTATCGTGAAAGTTCGCTGGAATTCTTGAAAAGGACCCGAATTTACTTGGGAACGAGAGGACCGAATGCAACTCAAGTATCCACGTCTTTTGACCAAATATACTTCAGAAACCAACCAAAACTGAACTTCGGGACGAAGTCCCTGTTAGTGGGGAAGACTGTCACAACTCGTAATTTCCGATCATTTTCCAAACCTCGACAATTTACTATTCACAAGTTACTATTCATCATTTACTATTCATCGATCACTATTCATCGTTTTTGAGGTCAATTTGACATTCTGAGACATATTCAGAAATTTTACTATTCACTTGACACTATTCATTTCCGAGAAAAAACCACTATTCACGTGCATTATTCATGTCATCGTAAATTTTGTTTACGAGTGTTCAAATTCGCGTAACCGTATTGGTTCAGGAGCGAATCCATGCATTATCATTTGGGACATTTCATACGGACTAGAAATAGTCAGCTTATCACCTTTATGGCACATGCATACTATTCCACTCGTAGGGTATTCAAATTATATTTTTAATATAATTAACGATTTACGTATGTTTATTTTAAATAAACACTAATACGCGAACTATAAATGAAACTAACACGTCCGACACTTCCGACTATGATCCCAATATATTTTTATATTCATTTTTATAATATAAAAATTATAATATTAATTTACCCGGTATTTTGGAAATTTATTTATTACGTATCGTACGTTTAACTTAATAACGACGGTTTTCACCAAAATTGAACGATAATCACCCAAACTCTCCGTACTTATACCCGACATATTTTTACAATTTTTATAACTTTATTATGACCCGAATAACTCCAACAAAATTTATTTCTAACAAACCCGGTACCCGATTAAACCTTAAACCTAAACCTAACCTAACTACACTTTATTACTAATACAAATTTTTACTAACTAACCACCCAACATCATCCCCCTTTTCCCTCCCCAAAACCGGCCAACCCCCCCCCCCCCCCCCTTTTTGGTCTTCAAGCTTTAATAACTCACCAAACTAATTTAATGTCACCAAACAATTGTCCCCTTTGTATAAATTAAACTTTTCTTACTCATTTTCACTAAAATCACTTTTACTTACACTTAGCAAGTTCTTTTCTCTCTTTTCTTTGGAGTTTGGTTCGAATTGGAGTAAACAAGGAGCAAGGAGGGTAAATTTTACAAGATCATATCATAAACTAGTTTGTATAATCATCCTTGTTAGAGTTTTGAAATAAAAACTCAAGGATTAGTAAGCTTTTTATCATCTAAACTCTCTAAACCATCAAGTAAGTAAACAAACTCATTTTTATGATTTTTACAAGTTATTATTATGTTCATATAATTTTCTTATAAGATCTTTTACATGCATCATCTTGTACCACTTCATTTTTGTATATATTAACTTTGAAGCCCTAGAAATGGAAACATATGAAACTCTTGTTAGACCTAGTGGTTTGATGATATTTAAGGACCCATGACACCCTAAGAAGGTGTATGGTAGGATTAGATTAGTCTTGTGGTGTTTGAAAGTGGATTGATGGATGATGGAACTAGATTAGAGACTTGAAAATGGTTTTTGAAACTTTTGAAATACCTACTGTCCTTATTTTAAATTCGTGTGAAAATCAGTAGATGATGACTAAGTTTTGACCAAAGATTTAGAAAATACATTCAAAAACGAAACTTTAGGCGAAAGAACGGATTAAAACGAGTTTATAACGAAGGAGTTATGATTTTTGCAAACTTAACGACGAAAACTACTTTTCCAGAAAACTGCTTGCTGTTGGGCAGAATACGATGGGTATTTTGAAGCATTAAACGTAACCTAAAGGAGCCGAGTTATCTAAAATATACTAGTATACACAAAGACGAATCCGTGGACATAAAGAACAAGGAAAACGAGCTTAAAACGACAAAGTTATACCCATTCTAACATCGTCAAACTATATATATATATATGGATACAAATAAAAATAATAATGTACGCGCTAAACGGTATATTTTCTAGTAAATATTACTAAGGACTATTTTCTTATCAAATGAATACGTATGACCCGAGATAATACTTATACGACTTAACGACATATTTCAAGGTTTTCAATACAAGGATTTAACGCTAACACTTTTTAACGAGATAGTACGACAAGTTATATACTCCTATATAAGGACTTATTTTCCTAAGTATGGAAACCATTTTTCTACGACGATAACTAGTATTTTCAAATTGCGAGTGGTATGAGTATCATGTGCATGTGCATTCATTTCATTACGGCTTGATCTAAGTTAGATCATGGTTATTCATTTAGGTTGCGGCTAGTACTCGCGCCTCATTGTCCCGACTACTTTCACCTCATTGCACTATCCTTGTACCATTATTTCGAGGTGAGTTTTCATAGCCCCGTTTTAATTCTATATTTTGATTTCAAATCCCACGGGGGAGAATACATTGCATTACTTATTTTTGTGTACATGCCTAAGTATAAAATTCATACATTGCTTAAGTTTCCTTATTACCACGTCTTGATAAGTCCCCTTATTATATCATGGACCGTTAATTTCTAGTACTAAGCGGGAGTGAGTGGATAGATCTATCGAGGGTGACGCCTCCATTCGTGTTTGGGTTGCTCCAAATGGAACGAATGCATTTCATGTCTTTATTATTCGAGTGCCTGGTAAACACTCATTGGGGCCAAGTATCGTCTAGCTTCGGGGTCATGAGCTTAAGAGCCAATGTATATACTTTCCGGACATCCTAATTCATGGCATTACTTATGGCATTTGTACACTTGATTTTACTTATAAACCTATGATTATTCACCAACATTCGTGTTGACCGTTTTTCGCAATGTATTTCTCAGGTTATTAAGGTAGCTCATGTGCATACATTTGGACCTTCATGGAGTCGCGGTGTCGACGCGTCTCACTATATTTTCTGCACTTATGAAACGTTTGATCTTGTTGAGCTTATTCTAACTATATTGGCAAACTCTTTTGGGACCTAAGCTTTGTAAACTCTGAATGTTTTAATGATCAAACGCTGTATTTTCTAAACGACACTTTAGGTCGTTCAATATAACTGTAAGTATGGTGCTATGACAATCACCCCAGGTATTCCATTCCGCTGCCATTCAGGTATTTTGGGGGTGTTACAAATTTGTCTTATGACACGGGCAACCGAAACTAAGTCCTGGCCGTGGCATAGACGTTTATCCCATCTCAATTTTGACACCATCAACAAGTTAGCCAAAGACAACATCGTCACCGGACTTCCTAAGTTCAAATACACCAAGGAACACTTATGTCCATCATGCGAACAAGGAAAAAGTAAAAGAGCATCATATAAACCCAAAATCGTACCTAGTTCGGAAGCAAGGTTACATATGTTGCACATGGACTTATGTGGCCCAATGAGAGTTGAAAGCATTAATGGGAAGAAGTATATTCTCGTTATTGTTGATGATTATTCAAGATATACTTGGGTAAAGTTTTTGAGATCAAAAGACGAAGCACCAGGCATCATCATCACCTTTCTGAAGCGTATTCAAGTTCTACTTCAAGCTCCAGTAAGGATTATAAGAACAGACAATGGCACAGAATTTACAAACCAGGAGTTAAGAACTTACCTTGAAGATGTTGGAATCACACACCAAACATCAGTTGTTAGAACTCCACAGCAGAATGGGGTAGTTGAAAGAAGAAATAGAACTCTTGTGGAAGCTGCTCGCACAATGCTAATTTTTTCTAGTGCGCCTCTATTCTTATGGGCTGATGCTGTAGCCACTGCTTGTTTTACTCAAAACCGATCCCTAGTCCATCCGATATTCAATAAAACCCCATATGAGCTAGTGAACAACCGTAAACCTGACATCTCTTATCTTCACGTATTTGGCGCTTTGTGCTATCCGACGAATGACAGAGAAGATCTAGGGAAGTTAAAAGCTAAGGGTGATATTGGAATCTTCATTGGATATTCAGAAAACTCGAGGGCATTCAGGGTGTATAATAGAAGGACGAAAAAGATAATGGAGACGATGAATGTGAAGTTTGACGAGATTTCACAAATGGCTTCTGAGAGATACGCTCTAGAACCCGCGCTTAATCCGATGGCTTCTAATCAAAACGGATTAGGACCCGCACCAAACCAGCAGACTTCTGGACACATCAGTTCAGGACTCGTGCCTCAAGGAGCTCAGTCAACAAACACGGATAAACCTTCAGAACAAGAACTGGAAAATTTCTTCGAGTTAATGTTTGATGAATACTATGGTGGAACTTCGACAAATGCATCTCCACAACATTCCGCTGCACCCACTCAAAACCATCAACCACCACCACCATCACAAGATGCATCTACAACAATCGAAGCTGAAGCACCAACTACATCAACATCATCTACATCTACTCAAGCAACTCCAGTACTTGAAACTGTTCTACCAAGAGTTGATGAGCAAAACCAAAACACAAATTTTCAAGAAGAACCAACAAATAATTCAAACGATGTTCCGTTAGAAGAAGAAGAAGAAGTATTTGAAAACCCGTTTGCAACAGACTCTGCTGAATCTTCTTCCAGGTTACAAGAACCATCTAACACACATTCGATACACCCAAGGTACCCTTCTACATTTCAATGGACAAAAGACCATCCAATAGAACATGTTATTGGTGAACCTTCAAAGCCAGTTCAGACAAGGAGACAACTTGCCACCGATCTCGAATTGTGCATTTACGTTTGCTCAATCAGCCTCAAAGAACCAAAGAACATTCGGGAAGCAATGGCAGAAAACCCTTGGATTGAAGCGATGCAGGAGGAATTTCTTCAATACCTGTTACATGATAGTTGGGAACTTGTTGAACGACCACTTGATAAACGAGTTCTTGATCTCAAGTGGTTATGGAAGAACAAACTGGATGAGGAAATGACTGTTATTCGCAACAAAGCTCGTCTCGTAGCTAAAGGTTATCTACAAGAAGAAGGGATAGATTTCGAAGAATCATTCGCGCCTGTAGCTAGACTTGAAGCAGTCCGGATTTTCTTAGCCTATGCAGCTCACAAAAACATCACAGTCTATCAGATGGACATTAAGACAGCTTTCTTGAATGGAACTCTGAAAGAAGAAGTGTATGTGAGTCAGCCAGAAGGATTCGTTGATAAGGAACATCCAGACTATGTCTACAAGCTTAAAAAGGCCATTTATGGTTTAAAACAAGCTCCAAGAGCGTGGTATGACGAACTATCATCTTTCTTACTCAATAACAGTTTCACCAAAGGAACAGTTGATGACACCTTGTTTATCAAAAAATTCAAAGATGACATTTTGATTGTTCAGATTTACGTGGACGACATTATCTTTGGGTCCACTAATCCGAATCATTCAAAACATTTTGAAAATCTCATGAAAAGCAAATTTGAAATGTCCATGATGGGGGAACTAAAATTCTTTCTGGGTTTACAAATACATCAATCCCCTCGTGGTATTTTTATCAATCAAGCTAAATATACAATAGAGATTTTGAAAAAACATGGTATAGAAAACTGTGATTCTGTTGGTACACCAATGGTCACTTCACCAAAAATAGGTGCTGATTTGTTTGGGAAACCTATCAATCCGAAGAAATATCGGAGCATGATCGGTTCTCTCATGTATCTAACAGCTAGTCGACCAGATATACAATTTGCTGTATGTTTATTAGCACGGTTTCAGGCAAAGCCTACCGAACTTCACCTCAAAGAGGTTAAACGGATCTTTCGGTACCTACGAAGCACAATTAACTTGGGACTTTGGTATCCGAAGGATTCGGAGTTTAATCTAACAGCATTTTCAGATGCAGACCATGCTGGTGATCAAGTAACAGCAAAGAGTACATCAGGTGGAGCACAATTTTTGGGTGAAAAGCTTGTAAGCTGGTCTTCAAAGAAACAGGATTGTACTGCGCTATCAACCGCCGAAGCCGAGTATGTGTCTCTATCTGCGTATTGTGCCCAAGTTCTTTGGATGCGGACACAGCTCACAGATTATGGCTTTACTTTTGACAGAATACCTATGTATTGTGACTCAAAAAGTGTCATAGCCATCTCGTGCAATCCCGTACATCACTCTAAGACGAAGCATATCAAAGTCCGCTACCATTTCATCAAAGAACACGTGGAAGAGGGTACTGTTGAATTATTTTTCGTTAAGACTGACTACCAACTCGCCGATCTATTCACTAAAGCCCTTCCAAAAGAACGGTTTGACTATTTAGTTCGACGAATTGGCATGTGAAGCCTAACTCCTGAGGAGCTAGAACGTCTTCTCGAATCTTCTTGAAAAATGTTTTCAAAACCGCTTAGCTGTAAATATTTTTGAAAAACCAAAATACAAAATTTGAAAAACCAACAAAAACAAAATACAAAAATATAAAATTTTCAAAAAATACAAAAACAATATAAAATCAAAAATCCAAAAATATTCTTCTCACGACATGTCTCTCGTATAAATCAATATTCTGTACGTTTCTAGAAATGTCATTCAACAATGATACGGATATGTACAGATGCTTGAGCGGGAGTTCTTTTAAATGTTTTTCTAAAACATGTCGTTTCTCAAAAGTTTCTTCACGATGGCTTTCGTATACTTCAGTACGAAACCCGGACTTCAATGATGACTTCTGATTATTTTCAAATCAAGGACTCGTACGTTCAATGACGAACTCTTTTTCAAAAAGTTCGAGTCTAAACAAACGAAAAAGATTTCAAGCATAAACTCGTTTTCAAACAAAATTCTTGAGCACTTTTTCAAGATTGTTCAAAAGATTTCTCAAAATCTCTCAAAATTAGTGCTCAAGATAACTCCCTCAAAACCCTTAAATTGATTTTAAATGAGCTATCATTAAGGGGGAGTATAAAAAAAACAAAAAACAAAAAACAAAACAAAAATGTTCCAAATTCATGCAAATCTGTCTTTCTCTCCAAAAAGCCTTTTATTAATCAGTTGATATCAAAAATATCACGCTATGCTATTTTTGAGGGGGAGAAGACATGATTAAAATGTGATCAAATATGTTTAAAGATTGTGGCTGAATCTCAAAAGAGCTCGACTCAGTAAGTACCAATGAATTGACGAAGCTTAAAATGTCAGTAATCGAAAAGACTTGTCCTGGACGGGTAATAATTTCAAGCTAGTCCAACTAGTGATGTAAGCATGTCTCGAATAGGACTTGTCTGAGTAGAATGTACCGTATCGAGAGACTTTCTTTGAATTTGACCAGGACGGGTAATAACTTCAAGCTAGTCTAACTAGTGATGTAAGCGTGTCTCGAATCGGTCATGTTCACTGAAAGTCGATCAATTCAACAAGTGCAAACTTCTCCCGCATGTGCAAATTTCTTAAAAATTACATGAGCACATGTGAAGGGGGAGTCCTTCTTAAGAAATGCAAAACTCTCGAAGTGTCAACAATGTATTTTATTATCATAAACACTTTGAGAGATTTTCAATAAATGGTTTCATGGCAATGATAGGATAGTCATGGAGTTATAAGGTGACTAAGGTTAGGAAAAACCGTCCTATGATCCGCCAGAGCCGGAGGGATCTACCCAAGGACAAATCCAATAGATTAGAATTAGAAGTCCTTAGGTATGATTGAAAAAAAGGAGAAAATGAGAAAGGAGAAAGAAGGGGTTGAAGAATTAAAAAGAAAAGTT